>CAJDSM010003857.1:0-16461 GCA_903981925.1 Ostrea lurida
CAATGTTAACTTCGCCTTTTTGTACAGAACGTACACAAGAGCAATGGTGGATGTACATTACTATATATTAGGAAGCAGCACTCAATAATTGTGATATAAATATATTACAATGTAAAGCAAACATCAGTTTGCCTTACATGAGTTGCTGGTAAGTTTTTATGCTTATATGTGTTGTTATAAGTTGCCATATTGGAGATGTCAGTAGATGAAATGAACTTGCTGTGTTTTAGGTCTAGATGCTGGGGAACTAAGTTCCTCTGATGAAGCGTACTCTAAACCAAAGCAAGGTCACAGAGGTCAAAAGAGTAAAGGTCGCGGACCCAGCATTCGAGATGGACCAGATGCCATAGCAAGACTGATCAACCGTTCTCCAACGACAGACAATTACAAACCACCCAAAAGTGAGTTATTTATAGCAGGTCTATAACCACAGACAACTACAAACCACCCAAAAGTGAGTTATTAAAAGCATGGAAGACAGAGAATTTGGATATATTTAAGACGAATAATACATAAGTGCTCCAGGCTTTGAGGACATTAACAATTTATTTTATGTAAATTCCTAAATATATATGAGGAATTTATTAACGCGTAATTTCATGGGAGGCATTACTCGCAAAATAGAATTACTCGTTTTCATTTATATAGACATGTCTTTATTTGGGGCATATTGTTATGGAGTTGTCCGTCTGTTCAGCGTCCATCTAAAATAGTTTGCCCGGGCCATAACTTCTGATCCTCTCTGTAGATTTGAATAATATTTCACAGAATTGTTACCCTGGACCCAAGGAAGTATCATGACCTTGAGCCAAGGTCACTGGTCAAAGGCTAAGGTCACAATGCACATGATGATTTTAACTTTTTCTGGGCCATATCTTTTCACTGATTGCATGGAAATGAATAATATTTCACAGAATTGTTGGCCTGGACCAAAGGGTGTGTCATGACCTTGAGCCAAGATTATTGGTCAAGGATCTAGGTCACGATGTACATATGGTTTTATTGTACAGGGCCATAATTTTTTACCGAGTGTATGGATTGGAATATTATTTCACAGAATTGTTACCATGGACCAAAAAAAGTACCATGACCTTTAGCCAAGATCACTGGTAAAAGGTCATGGTCACAATGAAAATATGGTTTAAACATTTGGGATATAACTTTTCACTGAGTGCATGGATTTGAATAATATTTCACAGAATTGTTGCCCTGGACCCAAGGAGTGTCATGACCTTGAGCAAAGTTCACTGGTCGAAGGTCAAGGTCACAATGCATATGTGGTTTTCACATTGTCCGGGTCATAACTTTTCACTGAGTGCATGGATTTGAATAATATTTCACAGAATTGTTGGCCTGGACAAAAGAGTGTGTCAAGACCTTGAGCTAAGGTCACTGGTAAAAGGTCAAGGTCACAATGCACATTATGGTTTTAATATTGTGTGAGCAATGACTTCACCCTGTGCATGGATTGGAATAATATTTCACAGAATTGTTGCCATGGACACAAGGAAGTGTTATGACCTTGAGCCAAGGTCACTGATCAAAGGTCAGGTTCACAATGCTCATAGTGGTTTTAACTTGTCCAAGCCATAACTTTTCACAGAGTGCATGGATTTGAACAGACTATAATGTTGATTCATGTTCACTCATTTTACCATATTAAGTGTTGGTGTAAAGTAAAGACTCTACAGTCATGTACATGTAATTCAATCTGTAAGGTTTTGTTATTGAATCATTTGCTATTACTATACCCTGTGACGCTGGCATCCTGTAAGTATTTTATGTAAGTGTTTGTCAGTCAATGATCACCAAGCCAAAAACTAATATATTTTTAGTGAACTTGCTGTTTTTAGGATATATTTTTAAAAACCTCTGTTTCAAGGATGTATAATACAATACAATTGCAAATTTCATTCAGAATCTTTGAGAAAAAATACATCTCTGTGGGACTCAAATGCGGGACCTACAGATTGTACGACTGTTTTAATCCACTGGGCTAAAAATGAAAATTAAAAAAAACAAAAANACTGTTTTAATCCACTGGGCTAAAAATGAAATTTAAAAAAAACAACATGTGTTTCTGAATTTTCTTTTATTCTTATGATTAAATCCAAGCATTTTGAACAATGTAATGCTGCATAACAATGTAATGCTGCATGGAAATTTCTACATTAGGGAATACGTGTAGATTAGTAATGTTTTATCAACATAAGCAGTTTTGTCCACTTGTGTGTTGTTTTGAATAATTTATTCCATGTATGATGGGAATGCTGCTTATTGCTTTACAGAAGGGCCAAAGGTCCCTAAGGGATATATGACATTCCCCAAAGGAAATGAGGGTAGTGAGGGGAACTCCAAGCTGTGCTACAGAGATGTGACCTCTCCAATCAATCTACAGGACTACAATGCTCTGGACAGCTCTGGGGGGAGGGGCACAGGTAATTGTCTCCCTTGTCATTTCCAAAATTAAAGTAATAAAGACTAATGTACCGTAGCTGCCTTGAACTGTTCCTAATTTGATAGATGAAATTTATTGCTGTTTGCTCTCTCTCAGCTACATATATTCATAGATAGTGTGTGTGATCTGCTCATTTTTTTATAGGAATGCTACATAACTGCCTTATAAATTGTTCATTTTGGATACTAGTAGCTCTTCTGTAGTATAAGTGTGCATAATTAATACAGTAAAATACCTGTATCTCAAACATGGTTTATCTCGAATACCCCGCTTATGTCGAAGTCGATGGCCGGTCCCGGCCGTTTTCCCTATATACATGATTTACAAAACTCCTGATATCTCGAACACGATTATCTCGAATACCCCGCTTAGTTGAAGTATTTTCAAGGTCCCATTGCCCTATTTCACTTGGTTTATCTCAGAAGTGCAGTTAATTTTCCGGTCTGCTTACCATACCTGGCCTACTCAAGTCACGCATTCACGCCCGCAGCCGTAGAAACGAATGATAAATCCACGCTCACCTTTTCCAGGCAGACCCGGGTTGCAATAATTAGTTTAACATCTTGGGTACTCAGTACACTTTTTTAAGGCCGCCCCCCATTAAGACCTAACACGCCGATTCAACAAAATTCCTTCGGCCCAAAAAAATAAAAATGTTGAAGATCGAATTTGGATGTCTCGAACCCCCGGATATCTCGGAAGTTTTTTTGAAGTCCCTCCAGCTTCGAGATAGAGGTATTTTACTGTATATAAAACATGTACATGCTCTGAATATTGCACATATATTTAAGTATGTTTCAAGATATTTGTTGAAATAAAGTCTCAAATTATAAGAAACAAGAGCAATCCGAGATTTCTGACCTCCTCCCTCCATGGTTACATTATGTCTTCTGGATCCACGATCTGGGTCTGGAACTGGATAGCCACCAAAGTTTAATGGGGACTCCCATAGACCAAGATAAATCTGTTTGTCAGAACTAAGTGATATCTGTCCTTTAGGTTTTGTATGAAGTTGCTAACAGACAAATCACAAACAAATAAATAAATAAATGGTAGAACAAAATACATGTATCTGTTGATTGTTAATTTAATTGCTATTTGTGAATAACCAAAATGAATTTCTATCTATGACTGCTAATTTTTATAGACTCTAACGATAATGAGCCGGGAGAGGATGGGAATGCCTTTTCTAAAACTGGTGCCCTGACCATCAAGAGCAGCTCTGGGTCTAGCGGAGGACTAATGGCAGCCTTTGGTCTCAGTCACAGCAGTAACGAGAGTGATGGGTATCAACCGCAGGACAGCTCCTCACTAGATGGCAGCACTGGTGCGCGAGACTTGTCCGAGAATGAGGGCGCTTTGTCCCCGGCCTCAAGTTACAACAAAGCTATGGCACAGCTCAGTCTGAAGAACCAGTCGGGCGTGTCGTCAGAGTCAGAACTGGAAAACTTCGCCAAAAATGAAAAAGACATTAAAAGCAACACGGAGGAGCAGGTCTCCCACAAAAATCCACAGCCTAAACCAAGTGCAATGAGTCCCACTTCACAGCTGAAAGACCGGGAGAAACAGTCCAACAAAAGTCGCTCTAACTCACCGAGTGTCAAGTTCAATACTCAGGACGTCATCATGCAGCCGTCTGTTCCTGTCCATACCCCACCCCCCCAGCACCAGATCGACCAGCACCGCCCCCCACCCAAACAACCGCCCCACCCCACTACACAAGTCACGACAAACCCAACCACGCAGATACCCCCGCATCTTCAGGGTGCCAAGCCCAAAGTGCTCCCGCCCGGATTTAATAATCTTGCCGCAAACTTTATGCCACAGCTGGGTTGTCACATATTGACTGGTCCTGGTATCCCAGACCAGCAGTTCTTTCCCCAGAAAAAGGTAAGAAATTTAGCGAAAGAAAATTATCCTTATTTGCCATGAAAGGTTAAATTTGGATTTCACGAATCAGTCCTTATTTTCATCATTGGTACAATGTAAGAGGTATAGATTATTCAACATTTAACATTATATTGGTTAGTTCACATGAGTAAAGCTCAAGTGAGCTTTTGGTCTGCTTGTCTGTCAGTAAACTTTTTAACATTTTCGACTTCTTTTCAAGATTCACAGAGTTAATCTCAGCCAGACTTGCCACAAAGCACACTTGGATAAAGAGGATTCAAGTTTGTTCAAGTGAAGTGTCATGCCCTTTTTAAAGCAGAGATATCCAAGATTAGTGGCATTGTTTAAAAAATCTTCTTTTGAAGAACCACTGGGCCAATTTCAACCAAACTTGACACAAATCATCCTTAGCTAGAGGGAATTGAAAATATTCAAATGAAGGGCTAGGCTCTCTGCAAAGGGGAGATAATAAGAAATATGCAAAAGTAGGGTTGGATCATTTAAAAAATCTTTTTCTTAAGAACCAATGGGTCAGAAAAGTTGAATCTTACATGAAAGCTTCCATACATAGTGTAGATTCAAGTTTATTAAAATTATGGCCATCGGGAATAGGATATAAAATAAATCTTCTTGAGAAAAAGAGGGTCATGATTATTCATAAATGCAGCATTCCCAGGTAGTATGGATTCAAGATGTAGGCCCTGAGTTTAGGGTGAGATCACAATAGGGGATCAAAGTTTGACCAGGGGATATATAGGAAAGATCTTCAAAAATATTATAGCAGGGCCGCGAATTGCGTAATTTGATATTTGCTGTGTGAAACGAGTTGAAATGGTGTATTTATTCGCTCGGTAAGCCTCGCGAATAAATACACCATTTCATAGAGCAAATATCAAATCACGCAACATAGATATCCTCTATTTATCTTATGTCATAGTTATACTGTGATCCTATGAGGCTACATGTAGATTGGGGCCACAATATTGTGCCAAAAATTTTCATGGGAATAAATATTGCAAACTTTTTTTTGAAAATCACAATAAACTAAACAACAGCAGTGCCAAAGTGACCCGTGTGAGTTATGTGGCCCATGGGCCTCGCAGACATGTGAAAATAATATCTAAATAATAAAGCTCTGATAGGGAACAATCAAAAGATGGAAGTTTCCTTGTTTCTGATTTTAGACTGACTACGAAGACCACCCCAGAGACCTACCCTCACTGCTACATCAGCTGGGTCTGTCTAAATACCTGAAAGTGTTTGAAGAACAAGATGTGGATCTCCAAGTGTTCCTCTCCTTGACAGATAATGACTTAAAGGAGATTGGAATAAAGTAAGATTTATGCATTTATATTTTAATCATCTTATACTAACATTAATAAATTGAATACAGTTAAACATACTTAAAACAAACTTGTTTGCAATGAATATATGCTTTTTGTGAAGTGATATTATTTCCCTATGAGAGGAGGAGAGTGAAAATTTTAATGAATATAACGAAGTTTATGTGCGAACTGTTTTTCACTGGGTTTGTTTTATTGTATACTATTAATGTTTAACCTTGGACTTGGTGAAGAAAAACATGTTAAATGTTGATATATTCATTGTAATATGGGTGGGAAAATTGAAAATTACAGGTTATTTGGTCCGAGAAAAAAAATGACCAATGCCATAGCTCGCTGGCAGAGCAAGGCCCCAATGCCAACCAATGACAAGCTGGAGCAGGCGTATGCTGATCGCCTGGAGGGGGAGATGCAAGAAATGGCTCTTCAGCTGCTAAAGGTAGACATTAGACATTTAAGGAGGATTACTACACCACAGAAATTTGTTTTAGTGGATAGTAATCTGCAAAACATTGAAACCCCCAGTTGGGACTCAAATTTGCAATTTNTAATCTGCAAAACATTGAAACCCCCAGTTGGACTCAAATTTGTGATTTACAGATTTTTTAGTCAAGACGCTAAAGCTACTGAGCAAAGCAATTTAATCGAAAAGAAATGGACAGATATTGCTGATATTTATATTTGGACTCATGTGGTTTTAAAAGAAAGTTGGCCATTAAATGATGAAGTAGGATACCTCCTTAAAAAAAATTTCATATCATGAAATTAGAGTACTCAACTGGGGCTTACATGTTTACTGTCATGCATTTGACAAGTGGTAATAATGGTAATAGATATGATATAGTAACTTTTTCATAATTCAAATTAATTTGGAAATTATCTGACAGAGGGCTTAATATTATGTCATTTTTTCATTCTCTAGGCTACAGAACAGGTGGAAGCCATGAAAGCTGAAGTCAAACAAGAACAACAACTCCGCCTGGTGACGGAGAGCTGTTTAAATGACGAGAGAGCGATACGTCACCACATCACAGGAGTCATGCGAGAAATGAGGATGAAATGTGACGAGATGAAGGAATCCTTACGCAATCTTACGTATGTCTCCTTACGCTTGTTTTCGGTTTTGTATGATTTTTTAAAATCAAAGTTTGGAAAATATGACAAGAAAGTTATCTTTCACTCTCTAACAAATGTAAAAAAAATTTCATTTCTGGTCTACATTTCTTTTAAAAAGATTTATGTCTAAACTGGGACTTTATTCTGAGATTACTGTTCACATATGAGAAAGCTCAAACTTAGTTAAAATAGATTTGAGATTTATTTTTCTCGAGAAATCCAAGTCTGATTTATTATATATTTTCTCTACAGTCATAATCATTCAGAAATTCGCCTGAAGCTACAGAATTCAGGAGACTCGAATTCCTTGAAAGACATGTCCCACAACAATAGATGTATAACCCTTACGAGTGACAGACTGCACAACCTAGAGGGCGTGATGAAGAAGACCGAGCAGCAGATAAAGGACCTCCAGAAATACCTCTCCGTGGTCATGATTAACATCGACAGAATCGTGGGACGGAGTCACAACGAAAACGGCTTCTCGTGAACCAATCTGAGCTGTGTTGAATTTCTCAATTGCTGTTTTTTGTTAAACGATATCATTCAGAGCTGATCCATAACATATTCTTTTATGACAGAATCTCGTTTGTGTGCATACTGGATAGAAAGAGATTTCTAGATGTATTGAACTCCACAATTTACAAAGAGAACTGATGTTTTTGTGCATATTTACCTATATACCTGTAATTTAAGTTGACAAGGGAGATAACCCCACCATCTGTGATGATTGAACAATGTAGTCTGTTTTAATATGTACGCTTTTTTTCTCGCGATTTATCATATATGTTATATTTTTACAATTTACCATGAATTTTTTCTAGATATTGATATGAATATGATTATACAAATATGAATATCGTAAAATCATTATACATTTATATAGGAGTGAATAATCTGAATATCTAGAGTTGTTGTGGATTTTTTCCCTATGAAATGCCTGTTTAACAGTCTGTATCCTTTCATTGGCAATGTTGACAATCACTTATCCACAGTGAGCTTTTTTTTATATGAGCCTTGTTTTTTTTATCATCATAGTTTTGAACTGCCAAAAGTATTTAGCTTTACAAACATATAATGAATCTTTAATCGAGTTCTTAAATAAGTGTATATTGTGCTTTTCTAATGAAAATTGTTCAAATTGCATGTACATCTATTATATGTGTAAAACAGTGCTGGAACTTTGCATATCTGAGAAAAGCAGTTATACATTAGATGGAGTTTAAAAGTACTGATTTTTTTTTTATATGTGTTTGAGTCTTTTACGTGCTTTTATGTTGTTTTTTTTAATTGATACAGAATTTTATCTTTTTTAGTCCTCTTTATACCAATTTACAGTAGTTATCTGTTGCGAATTTTGGTTGTGATTGAGATTTTCATTTGAAGCAATAAATAACATGTTGTTTTAAAGAAGGGGAGAAGTATGAAGCCAATCATATGGGTTTTTTTTTAACACCCCCCCCCCTTCCACCCAGGATAAAAAAATAATCAGATAGCAATGTTAAGAAATCCAACATTTTTGTACATTATCACGGTTTATATATCCCTTGAAATGTATAGCTGTCTACGTAGAAATCCATATTACGTTCCTTATCATTATAACCTAATTTTTGTAAAAATAGAAATATTGATCTCACTGAAGGATAATTCTAATGTAAGTTTTGTTGGCAGTATTCTATATTTTCAACAACAGGTGTGAGAACGACCTTTGGTTTTACCCTTTATCTAATTAAGGCAATAAGGCAGTAATGGACATTTTCTTAATTATGCGTGCCGCAAACAAACCAATGAAATTTTTGTTTTTAGAAGTAAAAATAGTATAATTGACCATACATTGAAAATGTAATTTCTCAATTAAGTCTAAAACCGTGAGGATAATTTATACAGAGTTTGATTGGGAAGGGCAATACATTTCAACTTTTGAACATAGGAAATATACAATCCCTTATTTTGTAGAAATTATATTAGAAAATTTTACAGTCCCTTATCTGTTATGGAATCCTGTATAAATAATTACAGTCCCTTTATTCATAAGGGGTAGGAATTCTGCAAATAAAATTATAACAGTCACTTCTATTCTGGTAGAGAATTTTATATATGTACTTTACACACAACCAAATGAAGACAAAATTCTATATCGGCTGACATATCCGATTTTTGTTTGTTTGTGTCCTTTCTGCATGTTATAATGATCGGTGGTCAGTAAGCTGCTAGGTGTGTTAGTGTGTGAACACACCAGGTACTTACTGACCGAAACCTTCTCATCCCCCGTCCCCCGGACATACGGCACCAGGTACAATAATAATGGGAGTCCCCTAGATTCTGTATCTTACATTTAACATTTAGGTAAGGTAGAGAGTAGGCCTACAGAGTGACACTTTTAAATCGTCTCATTGCTATGTATATAAACATGTAGTTCAGGAGGATAGAAAACATTACATTGTACAGCAAAACATGCTTATAATGAATATGTTTATAACGAATTCATGCTTATTGGGAGGTGATGTTTATATCCCCCATGAGAGGAAAACAATGAAAATTCGATTGGATATAATGAAGTTTGATTGTTGCTGGCCCGGGAGGTTCACTATAGCCAGGTTTTATGGTATTCAATATCCCAAGTAGTTATTAGTGCCAAATGAATTGCCATGACAATACACTACAGTGATGTTTTAAATGAACTAAAAAAGCAACATGATTTATACTGAATGTGAATCTGTTTAATTCTAGTGTTCACCTACACACACGTACCGGTTTGGCGGTGCCCTATTTTTACAATTTGTATCCAGATAGACTGTGAAATAATTTCTTTTCTTTGGCTTGAGAAAGTGTTGTTTGTGGCATATTTGTCGGGACTTGAATTTTGGGGTTGAAAAGTTGTTTCGGGTGCTGATAGGTGCAGAGAAAATGTGGGTGTGTTAGATTTACACATGTACACATAAAGTTCAAGTCAGCTACATTATTACCGCAGTATCCAAACAGGTTTTTTTGTTGGTTACGCAGTCTTACATTAAGATTTTTTTTTTAATTCTCAAACTAGTGATAAAGAGTTGTGAGGTGTTTAAAAGAAGTGACTGTGTTAGGCCAATAGATTTCTTTCAATAGATTTCTTGAGTTTCTCGGGGCAGAAAAAAAAATCACATTTAATGAGACAGACATGTTTGTTTGTTTGTTTGTTTATTTTTGTGTTTTCTATATTTGTTCAGCTGTAGCATGGATTACAAATATTTTATATGTATTCACCTACTAATCTTGATTTTTGGTACATTTTGTTTTAAATTACTCTTTGTTATAGGTTATTTAAGAGAAAATTGAGTTATTCCCCTTTTCACTATGTCGATAAGATTCATCAATGCAGTAGTGAAACTAAATTTTGATTTTTTGCGGTAAATTGTGATGTTTGGAATATCTGTATCATGATTTATCTCCTCCCAATCATATCGATGAGTGAATAGTGATTACGAGGGATAGAAAAAATTCATTCATGTTTACAGCATGAAATGCAAAATTCGATTTAAGTTGAGATGACATATTGAAGGAGGCAATATTCATTTTTTATGCTCCCTGAAAAAATTTGGGGAAGCATANGAAGGAGGCAATATTCATTTTTTATGCTCCCCGAAAAAATTTGGAGAAGCATATACATGTCATCGGTAGTGGGTGTCATTTCTGTCATCCTTCCGAAACCATGTAAACCTTTCATCAGAATTCACAAATGTTCCTTGAGACAAGGACTTGTGGATCAATGTCTTTCAAGGTCACTTTTGATACATGTAGGTCAAGCCATCAAGGTCATTTAGAATATATAGAATAGTCTTTTAAATAAAAGTCCCTATCTCCTAAACCTTTCATCAGATATTGATCATAAATTTTCCATGGGGCAGGGAACTTTTGGTTGGGTTAAGGTCAAGGTCACTCAGAACATTTATCTTATACAAGGAAAAAAAAGTTTCTTATTTCAACAGTTTTTGAACAGGTGTTGATCATATAAGTGAAGTAACAGGTTAATATGTTTCATTCAAAGGTCATTTGTAATGGCCAAGGTCACTCAGAGTATATACCTTGTTTATGAAAAAAAAAATCAACTATATTTCAACTGTTATTAATGTTTTTGGACTAAGGTCTCTGAAGGTCATTTTAAAAGGGTCAAAGTCACTCGGAATATATACCTTGTATGAAGAAAGAGTTCTTTATTTTAACATGTAACAAACACGTAATGGTAAGTTTGGATGCAAAACCATCCAGAGTGTGACATTTGTCTCGTACTTCATTTTTTTAAAATGAAGTTACAAGTATTATATGAATTTATATCATATGTTCAGTGAATGTTTTTGCTGCATAGTTTACATGTATTTTTCTGCTATCTTACTTCTGGCTGAAACAATCATCATGTATTTTAATTGGAATATATTTTGATTATGTTTGAATGTGTGAAATGTCCCATAACTACTGTGATGTTAGTTGAGTACTGTTTATAGGCTAAACATAATGAGTATGATAAAACAATAAAATGAGAGTAATACCAAAGATTTATGTTAATCTAGATTTAGGAAATGACAAATAGTTTTGGGTTGATCGAATTATCATTTAATTTTATTTCACGTGATCACCTAGCGCCGATTCTCATTGGTTAAAACGCCTTTTAAGAATTGAGGTGATTTTTCGATCACGTACCTGAACAACAAATAACGTCTAATGGACATTGTTTTGTTGTTGTAATATAAAATTAAATGATAAGAAATAAATCTTATATTTTTTCGGGTGATATGCAGGTTATCACCGAGATTTTAGACGGTAAAACTTTTCATCAATGTGCTTTGCGCATTGATGAGTTTTACCGTCTAAAATTCGGTGATACCTGGATCACCCGAAAAATATTAGATTCATTTCTTATATCAACAATGAAAATGGATAAAATGATGTGGAATGAAAATTCAGTTGTGGTGGATCCAAAAATTTCAGAATGGAAGCACAGTAAAAGGCTGGTGATCTGGGGACTGTGTTGAACCATGGAGACAGTCGTGTGTCGGGTACAATTTATTTTGGGATCAACTCGGAAGAATGTAAAGTATATCTTATAGGGGCATGGACACCTTTTGAACTAAATTTTATATTTGCATTTTTAATGTTTAGAATGCTTAACCAAGTTATTTCTAATGGTCAGCAAAAGTTTGAACATCATTTGTTGAATTACAAGTGAAATACAGCACTTCCAATTCGCCGCTATGTAAACAAAGCCCGTGTCATGTGTTTGTTTACCTATATTGACTATGCTACTATACGTTCCTTTTAAAGCAATTTTTTTCAAATTACAAGCACATTCTGAACACAATTAAACAGTTTCCAGTATTACTCACACAATATCTCTCTTATAACTCGACAACTGACAATAAAAAACTTTCGGACCATTAGAAATAACTTGGTTAAGCATTCTAAACATTAAAAATGCAAATATAAAATTTAGCTCAAAACGTGCCCATGTCCCTTTAAAGGGTCGCCGCGCTGGCGCACCATGAATACCCACGATGTTACGCAAGTTACTTCTTTTAAGGGGATGGGTTGTCGGTTTAAAGGACGACAACCCCGATGTTTTATTGACAGAAAACGCGATGTACATAATATGTTACATATGCATCACATGGCTGTTGTTTACTTGGAGGTGGCAGCTTTACAGAAGTTTATCAGCAGACGATGACTTTCGAGGCTGATGTCAACAGATGTGGAGAGTTGTCAGCAGCCAGGAATATTTGTTATTGTGGATCAAAACATTGTTTCCTCTTTCAGGAATTTGGGAGGTGATCTATCTGAGAGGATGGGAATGCGCCATTAGGAGGGACTGTTTTCGAACGAAGTTTTAAAAAACTATGCTGTACATATACGTTATATGTAAGGATCAACAGTTTTGGAACAGGTATTGGTCATATATCGCACAGATACATGTAAGTGACCGGCAAATGGCTTCAAAGGTCACTCAAGGTCATTTTAATTGGAAAGGTCAAGGTAACTCGGAACACGGGTGCCTCGTACTTTTTTAGCCTGGCTTGTAAAAGCCATTGGCCTTGTCTCCGTTGAATCGTCTGAATTACGTAATATAAAACAAAACTAAAAAAAAACAAAAAAGAAACGTACATATCCGAAGAAGAAGACTGATAAGCCGCCACGCCACAATCACCCATTAAACAATTCCTTAGCGAGAGCGGGCAGGCAATAAGTCTACCAAGAAAAACCTCCACAATACAAATATGTTTTTCTGTATATTCAATACATTCAGTGAACTCTAATAATAATCTTTTTATTTTGATGAGCTAAAACTAAAACAAACAACACTTATTAAATAGGATTCCGATTTACCTTACGCATAGATCGATTAGAATGAGCTTTTTGCAACGTGCTGAGCGCATAAATACGTTGCAAACATACTGTAAGACATCAAAATAAAGTTACCGAAGATAAGCAAATAACGAATGATCTAACTTGCTTTGTCTATTATGTAAAAATGTCAAGAAGCAACACTGATAAAAGTAAAAGCATTCTATTTCGTAAGAATTGCAACATGCATATGGTAAGGGGAATGTCTGTAAATCTTTACACGTTGAATAACTTTGTATGCCTGTTGATAATCAAGGACACTGCTGACGTCTTGCGCTTTTTCTATATAGATAGAATTCAGCATAAAATCGAAGACAAATACAATAACATGAGCGCATTCATCGTAATATCAGAATACAAAAATCAAGTGCGGGAAACCATGGACCTGAATACCAGGGTGCTTATCAAGGTAGAACCAAAAAAAAAAGATAAGCCAATCCCCGTTACCGGCTACATCTGCCATTGAGCTCATTAGCTTATCAGGGTAAATGATAGTATCCGTTAGTAACAAAACGAGTGTAATAAAGAGCAGTGCTAATAATTGCGCTACTAACATGCAAGTCGCTCGCCTCGGAAAAAAAGCTCTGTGTATAAAATATTAATTTAGAGACATAAAACAAGTAGGTGAGATGAATGTGCCGTACCATAAGTATGGTAGTTTGACGATGGAAATTGCAGTAATCGCCCGTTTGTCTACAGTTGAGTTGTTATCTTGTCGCATTCGTATTGACAGTTGTAGCACCAATATATATCATTAAAAGATGCAAATTCTACCATAAAACTTATAGACCTACAAGCAGTAAGAATACTATCATGCGATGTTATGCGGTATATTTCACAAAAAATTAGTAACATGCAATAAATAGCCTGCTGTCTATAATCGAATGAAAGTGAGCATATTTAATGCATAAAATCACCTGGCTATTCGTATAATAAATTGTCACAAACCAATTTATTGAGCTTAACGTCGTAATAATCATACGAGTACAATTAACAGCAGAAATGATGTCCCCGTTACAATGTTAAATTGCTTCATCAAACAGGTCATGTAACTTTATTCGCGTGTTTTTTTTTAAAACACATACTGGCCGTAGGAGATAAAAAACATTTTCTCTGATTATTCATACTCTACCGTACTTGTGTCCGACCATATCATTTTCTCATGCACTGACCATAGTTTGTTTGAGTACAACTCAGATCAAATCCACTAAACTATACTAAGAATACATCTTAGACATTTATCTCATGCTGAGTTTAATGATTAATCAAATTTCATAAATATTATCTGGTTGGAGTATGACAAAGCGCTCAATTAAAGCTTTACAGTTTTAGACATCCTAACTTTTAAAAGAATCAATGTAAACATGATTTCCCTTCTTACTAGAATTACCTGTAAATAAAATGTATCTTTAATTGTTTTGTTGCTGTCACTGTAAAAAAGACTGCTAATAGACTTTTTTTACGTGATAAAAATTCCTGCAGAAACATGACATATAATAAAATAAATAATAATAGATAGATTGAATACCTATGCTTGAAACATCCTCTGTAGTTGCCGTAATGCTAAACCAGGCTTTCAGTATATTCAGTACTTTGATTTTCTATGGTGTATGTCCCGATGTATTAGTGGGATGGTGATTCGCTACCATCGATATCCGTCACGTGGATCTCTGGGCCTTCTCTAATACCACGTGATCTGCATGTAGATTGGAAATTTATTTCCACTGTTCACGATATATCATTTTTCAGCGAAATTAAACCCATAGTCAAATTATTTCAATGCTTTATGATCGGATTTTTTTTATAACGTGAAGTTTAAAACCATCGCGAATGTGCCCTTGTAAACTCACAGGAACTGGTAATTTTGTGAGTAATTTAATGAACTATACCGACCCCTATTAAAATTGGGGGTGGTGTAGTATAAATCCCTTCAATCATTATTACAGACAAAATTACCGGCTCCTGTGGTAAAATCGTGAAAATTTAACACCGTAGAATTAAAACAACCACTGTGCACGGTATCGATCTCTCTATTAAGGATCAAGTAAACTTTTATCTGCTCGAATTTCATTCTGATCGTCTTTAACATCTTCGCCCAATTCAACCAAACTTGGCACAAAGTAATCTGAGATTCCTGTATATCGTGACATGTGCGGGGGAGTACACATGTACATATGTATATCACAATTTTAAAGTGGGAATTCGAGTCAGAGGAATCCCGGGTTAAGTTAAAAACCCATTAACAAGCCATAAATTAGGCTACGACGCTAAGAAACGAGAGATGTTGCACAGCACTAGTGAGAAGAATTATAGTCCGTACATGTAATTCAGCATTGCAGGGGCGGATCCAGGTATTTTTGAAAGGGGGAGATGGTAGGAAAAAAAAATACCAGCATGGGAATGTTTATGTGAACATATCCCATACCCGAAGAAAGGGGAAAATATATATTTGGAAATATCGGTAAATGGAATGTTTAAAGAAGTAGGTAAAGTTTCTATAGTTAACTGGCCCAAACTATTGATGATTTCACTTAGAACTCAAATCCATGCAGTCAAATAAGGAATATATTAGCAATCCAAAAATCCGCTCAGTTTGATCAGTAAAATGATTTGTGGCATACGACAAGAGCTTGATATTGCAAAAAATGGCAAAATGCCATTTTCAATGAAATGTCCACAAATTCAGGTTGGTTTCCTTTCAGAAAACATAAGCGCATGCGTCGAGCAAATTCATATTCAAGTATGTTTTCATCTTATAATGATACACAATATATTTATTTTCATTTTGCTGACAAATGCGCACATCTGTATCACATTTGGCTGTTTTCAGACTCATTTTGACAAAAGGCGGGAAAATGTCTTATTCGTGATGTCATAATGCTTTCCAAATCTTAGAATAACGTTCCAATGTTGTTAACGTAATATGCCTGTTATATACGTTTTAACTTACCTAAAACGGTGAATAAGGTATATTGTAGACACATTTTTAGAAAGAAATATTGGGCCTTTTATGTATCAAATCGTACCTGTTCCTTTAGTACTCTCCATTCAAAACTTATATAAGGGCAGTGGCGCATGCTTGCATGTATGATTGGATGCTCAAGCATTAACATCATTTGCCAGTATTTTTTTTTAAGGATGCGATTGTTTTAAATTAAGCAATGGTAAAGAATAACGCCTGGGGAATAACGCCATTTCGTCCCACAAGCAGTAGACAATAATATTGTGAATGTCGGTCCATGTTATATAGCTAGTTGATGTATATATTAAAGTCGCATAAAAGTG
>CAJDSM010003858.1:4508-18532 GCA_903981925.1 Ostrea lurida
GCTAATAATTTAATTTCTTTATTGTTCATGCAATCTCCAATGGGAGGAAATAAATAAAGAATGAATGAATGATATAGCGACGGTCCATAGAATTGGCAAAATGCTGACTTTGAACGAAGACTGTTGAAACCCTTGTAATGTGATTACAAATCTAGTACATTTTGTCAAAGGGAAAACAAACACGAAAAGTTTACTTGGAGACTTGCATATGTTAGGTTTATGATAAGGCTTGGACAGATCTATGCCACAATACTCATTACCTACTTTGGGCTATTCATCTATGAATTTGCATAGATACGAGGAAGAGATAAATCTCGTAAAATCTGTTTCGATAAAAGTCTATTTGATTAGTCATGTCAATATAAGGTATATACGACACTTTGAACAATGAATGAAATAAAATCGTAGTGTTATGTTGTCACCCACAATTCCGCCATTAAGTGGATCCGTCTTCAAAGCTTTTGTCAGATAAACCACACAATGGTGCTGTTTTCCTGATGCATTAAACACTGTTAGATCTGGAAGAAGCATAAAATTAACTATCGATCAAAAATGATTAACCTTTGATCTCAGAGCTTGGATTAAGTACGAATGCATAATAATAAGACAAGATCAGAGGTTTCGAGAGGAAATTAGATTTAAAAAAAAAATCAAATTGACTGTCTCAATGATAGATAATTAAATACGTCATGGTATAATATCCATGGCTGAAGGGTCCAGTAAGATCAACAATTTTTCTACCTTTTCACAGTTTTGTCTTTTCCCCAAGAGCCCAATTTCAACCAAATATGCATTTATGCAAATGGGTTTGTTTGAATGTACGACGGATGTGCTTTCATAAATTACGTTACTTAATTTCATTGTAACGCTAATCCACCACTGAGTAGCGACAAGTAATAGAAAATTTTAATATAATATATTATGTAATTATAAAATATTTCAATAAATATTTTGTTTGAGATCCTTTCCTCTAATCAGCCTGAGATACTACCACCTTCTTTTCTTCAGATAAAAGAATTTATATGCGAAAAACAAATTGTTTACAATGTATAAAGTGAACAAATAAAATAAATTAATGTAAAATATTCATTAAAAGACACCAAAGATATGTCTCATAGCTTAATTGTTAGAAGTTTGGAACGACTATTTCTCGATTTGGCAAACGCATGTTGAGCTGTTTTTCACGCGCTGATTTGGTTACGGAATATTCCGTTTACCTCATCAAGATAATGGGCTCACGGTGGGTGTGACCGATCAACAGGGGATGATTACTCCTTCTAGGCACCTGATCCCACCTCTGGTGTGTCCAGGGGTCCGTGTTTGCCCAACTCTTGTTTTTGCATTCTATTCAGGACTTACGAGATTGATTACTGTTTGTTATCTTTACCTTTACATACAAGAAACATCAATAACCGTCGTAAAAGTGGAAAATCTCTGCCCTGGGAGGACCGAACGATCCGCCTCTCACATTTGTGGAGGAGGTGTAGGACTGCTGTACACTGTATTGTAGTTTCCCCGGAGAGAATTAGTGAGAAGATAATCAGAAACAGACTCTGAGGACTGGGCTTTAAAGCCAGAACACCATACGTGGGACGACCTTTGAATGACAGATGACGGAGGTGCGACTCGATTGGCTGCAAAGACAATTTCCGTTTTGCTTTAGTATGCGACAGTGGAGTAAAGTCCTATTTACAGACGAATTCAGGTTTATTATGGTCGAAAACGCGGTTACTAGAGACAGGGAGAACTATTTTCTCAAATTTCACTGAGTTCAAGACCGTGAAACTTGTGGGACGAGAGAAAGTGCGTATCTATCATATTACTCTAATTTATCAAATAAAGGGGCAAACCTCCTGTAAGCTGTAAGAGTCAAATTGCAACATGATCTAGAGTGGACCCACAATGAACCTACATAGTACATAGCAACATGATCTAGAGTGACCCACAATGAACGTACATACTACTACAGCAAATATAATAGAGAAATGCAAAAGAAACAGAAAACCCCGAACGAACAGACGGATAGGCATGCAGACATCGCTGTACCATTATACGTCCCGCCAAAAGACGGGCGTATAAAGGAGCACAATTCACACCCATGTGAAAGCTAACAGACTGTTTGAAGACTAGGCGGACCTTTCACTAACTGATCGTACATGTAGATAGTAAATGTACGATTATCTTAACGTGCACGTTCACGAACGTTTCACGAAACCTGGTTTAGTGGTGATTGCGATTTACGTCCGACTTTTCAGAACTAATCTCTGTGGAGGTAGATTTGAAATTAATCTTAATGTGGAAAGAAATATTTAATTATTATTTCCCCATACGTTCGAAGATATCCTTGTCATCTGCAGTAATATCTGAATACCTAATAGATCCATGTTGTCAAAGAATCACTGTAACGTAACAATCTTAGAAGTTTTGAAAATATTGATAGCCCTTTAACAGGAACAAATAAGCAATGGTAAATGAGAACATATATAAGAATAATACAAAAAATATCTACTTTTTATAGAATTTTAAATGCCATTTTAAACGTTTGTCCTGCTCAAATAGCCATTGTCTATCTATATTCAAGTTTCCCTGCTTAATGAATGATGGTGGAAATAGAAATGTGAAGCAGTAACTCTAAATTTTATATTCTATGTAGTAGTCGTGCGTGGCAAAGAAGAATAACTCTTACTTCAAAATTGGGATCAGACTACACAATATTCACAAGTAAAAACAGACGACAAATCATTGCTTTCGTCCTCCACATTGCCACCGAACTCGAAAAATTATACCATAAAATGCTCTCAGACAGGGCCGGAATGGCAGCCAATTTGTCCATGTACAATGTATGTGCACGTAGGAGCACGAACGACCGTCTTCAACCATTCGTCGTTACATGTAAGATCAATATCGGTCTGAAATCCTATCTTACAGTGTATATTGAAACGGCCGTACGTGCTACATTTAGTGAAACTACACGTACCGCCTGGTCACTATAGACTACGTGGATATTGTCAATATCAACTTCACAGTACTTGGGTGTAGATTCAGAGAAGTGTTTAACAAAGTCATTTGGATGGCATGAATATTACAATGTTCTATTTTTATCGAAGAAGCAGCTGTTTATGATTAAAAAAAAAATCCTAGATGTAAAGGCAAAGATAACGAACAGTGATCAATCTCGTAAGTCCTAAATAGAATACAAAAACAAGAGTTGGACAATCACGGACCCCTGGACACACCAGAGGTGGGATCAGGGGCCTAGGAGGAGTAAGCATCCCCTGCTGACCGGTCACACCCGCCGTGAGCCTATAGTCTTGATCAGGTAAACGGAACAGTCCGTAGTCAAATCAGTGTGTGAAAATCGGCTTAACAATGGCTATGAAACACATCAGACAGCATTTGACTCAATGATAGGTCATATTGGTAAACTAAATTGTTATAACGCCCATAGAATTTACGAAATGCTGCCTTTAAACGTGATTGTTGAAACCCCTGCAACAACAACTTGTCTGTAAGTAGCTTGCCTCGATTCAAAAACTGATCATACGTAGAACAAGCTCTTGCGTATCGGATAAGTTGAGAGACATACACACCATATGCAGGTGATGATGGAATATTGCTACATAAATATGGGAAGTTGACGATGGAGAAGCTGAAATTGTCCCGTTTGTCATAAAGTTGAATAGTTAGTTTGCCGTTAATGTCAATGTTCAATAAAATATCCAAGTATTTATTTCATTGTGAGGAATGATCGTATAAAGTGTCCAAAATTCATACGTATTGCTATTGAAATTTGAAACGTTCTGTGATTTAAAGAGGTAGGTACAGTTTGTAAAGTCAACTGACCCAAAAATTGATGATTTCACTTGGAGCTCAAACCCTTGCAGTCAAATAAGGAATATATTAGCAATCTAAAAAATTGCTGAGCTTGAAGTTGGCAAAAAATTCCAAAAATGTCATTTTCAATGAAAATGTCCACAAATTCAGGTGGTTTTCCGTTCAGAAAACATACAGCGCATGCGTCTAGCAAATTCATATTCAAGTATGTTTTTCATCTTATAATGATACACAATATATCTTATTTTCATTTTGCTCGACAAGTGCGCACATCTTTTCCTGAGCAATAATCTGTGTCACATTTGACTGTTTTTAGACTCAATTTAACAAAAGGCGGGAAAATGTCTTATTCGTGATGTCATAATGCTATCAAATTAGGAATAGGCCTAACGTTCCGATTTTCTTAACATAGTATGCCTGCTATATATTTTACTTTCCTAAAACGGTGAGAAAGGTTAATTTCAGACACATTTTATAAAGAGAAAAATTATTGGGCCTTTTTATGTATACAATCGTACCTTGTTCTTTAATAATATTTCTTTAGAATTGTTTTTACAAATGATGTCGTATATAAGGTTATGCTAAAGAAGGAAATACAACTATACAGTCCATAAAAAATAATTTTCTGTGAATTTTTGCTATATTTATATTTGAAATAATTTTCAAACGAAAAGCAGAAAATGAATAGATAGATAAAACACACTAAAATATATTTGGATCCCCTCCACCAGGTTACCTGAAGTTTCAGAAAGAACGGCTTCCATCTCCCAAGAACTTGACTCGACAGTGGTTTCGTGTTGCGGCTATATGATACGAGATTTATGATATTTATAAATTTTTACATTTTATCAATTAGCTGCAAATTCGTCATTATCTATAAAGATTATGATACAGTCGACAGGGGATGTTTACTCCTCCTAAGCAACTGACCCAATCTCTGGTGTATCCAGGGGTTCGTGTTTGCCCAACTCTTGTTTTTGTATTCTATTTGGGACTTACGAGCTTGATCGCTGTTCGTTATCTTTGACTTTTCATAAAACGTGTGTTTAATTGGTGAGAAAGTGAGCAAATCATCCAAATACATGTATATAACGTGCTAGGTAATTCAGAGAGAATTACATGTACATTGCAGTCCTTTACTTTTTAAGGATGTGTCAGAAATTTAAAAATCCCCCCTTTATTTTTCAGAGTCCAGGGTTGTATGTGATTACTAAAATTTGACGACGGGTAACCCCGTTTACTTTGTTTCGACTACGGGCTCACGGCGGGTGTGACCGGTCAGCAGAGGATGCTTACTCCTCCATGGCACCTGATCCTGCCTTCGCTTTCGTCGAAGGTCCTTGTTGCCCTACACTCGATTTTGTATGTGTTTTTTTGGACTATGATTACGTTTGATACTTTGTTACTTCGCCATTTTATATATCTTTTTAGCATCATTTTTGTACCATAAGAGCTGTGCCCCTGTTATGGTCGACGTTCTGTTTATTATGATTTAATGAATTTTCACTATAATCTATCTTATTGAGATTCAATTTAGAAAATGTCAATTCAAACATAATCTTGTCAAGTGCAGCACTGTTATAAATGACAAATGGTGTCGCCTTCAGTGAATCCTCTAAAAATAGAGGGATTGTGAGCACTCCTACGATCTAAATATTGAAACGTGGATTTGATTTAAGACGAATATTCACCCTTTGTACACCGTAAAATCTAAAAGGAATGCACATTTTGCCTGGAAACTATTTGTGAATTTCAGTTATACATGTTGTTAATGAGCATTGGTTATATCGCGAAAAGATCTGAATCATGGATCTCATTCTCAATTGTATGAAAACTAATAAATCCTTTGTTATGTAATATTTGTTTTCCTGGCAATTCGTTTAAATTTCGTTGATGTTTTTATGTAAGCGAATGTTGTATGCAAAGGGAGAATACTTAGACCCCATAGCACGTCTAATGATTAGCTTAATTATAATAATTGGAAATAGCAGTTTGCAATGGGCGGGACTTGGATGAGAATTTCTTTGTGAGTTGCTCCAATGACGCAATTAACAACATACTTTTCATAATTTATGTCCATTTTTCATATATTCCCGCGAACTCGAAATAAAGACACACAGAGAATCTGACATATCTGCCTTCATATTTGGATATTTACTTTAATATTGACTCTAATGGCAAGACTGATAAATAATATATAATAAGCCGTGATTACTTTAACTTTGAGAGGACAACTAGGAAGCTCTCTACAGACGTTGATGCCATGTGTCAAGGATGTTCAACTCAAGTTCGCCAGCTTATTGTCAGCAACGCCTTGACAATCTTTGCAATGCGAGATTACCAATGTTTTTGCTTTGATATCTGTACAATTGCATGATTCTTTCCTCATGAATGCGTATTAGTCGTGAACAATGTGCGAATGAATGTTGATACATGTAAATAGTCCTCTACTTAAAGACAGTTGATTCCGACAAAAATAATAAAGTACTGAAAGTCAAGGCTTTATATGATACTACATTGTATAGTCGGGTAAATAAAGCAAAGTTTTTTTTACCTCATATGCTAGAGTTTCGTATATCCAATATTATAGTAGGCTTTGAAGCAAGACAATTGTAAATTTGTTCCATAACTTATATATTTTTTAAAAAGTTGTAAAATAATGAACAGGAAAATGTTTTTGAAACTGAGCAACAACATCCAATAAAGAATCTAGAATTCTATGGGTGGTGTGTGCATTAAGGATAGTTGTATGTTGACGTTTGAGAACATGCCAGGACGCCTTGCTATATTATACTGGTTCAATCTGACCTCGTGGCAATCATATACATTAGCAAATGAACCGCTCCATTGAAAAAATGTCAATTCAGATTTGAAAGGGTATTGTAGGGACTATATTTTGTGCGAAGGATTGAGTTAACAAAAAGCATGATTTTACAGTTTCTATTCATACAATATCCTCATTTATGATACCTTTTATTTACAGTTTAAATATACAAGTAATAGTTGAACTAGAGTGTAGTCCAAAATTGTTTTATATTGATTTGGTTGAGTATTTTTCACACAGGATACATATTCTTTAAAAGCCAATCAAAGTTCAACCGTCGAAATTCAAGTGAAAAATCAGTATTTGGCCAACTATTTAAAATTTGACCGAATCCTCACTTTGAAGATTCCAACAGTTTAAATATTTAACAGAATACTCTGAATATTTCGGAATTTTTAGACAATTGACATCACTCTCTAAAATGTTCTTTAACTCTGAATTCTGATTTATGAGTTTCGCTATATCAATTGCAGCAAGGTATTAGTTTATTTTCCACTTACATATAAATCTTTTTAATCTGGTATTGTAAAGAATATCTGTTATCATAGTAGATTATCGTAATTCGCTTATGTTGCTTCTGTTTACACCAAGACGAATGGGATTAATGAATAAATCTTGAAGTAAATTGTTAATGAAAAAGGTCATATTTAAACAATTGAAGTCCGAAAACCAAGCATAGAAAACCCAATTTTATTCTTTAATTCCCGATGCTCTTTATGTAAACAAAAATACACTTCCAAAACATTGAATCACTTTAAACTCACCGCTGAACCTTTTAAGTAAATACCTTTATTATCAATGGTAACAGTCTTGTTCAATTAGTTGGAGGGTTGTCCTCAGTCTTGACAGGTGAACTACACCATTAAGATGAATCTATACTCGGCCTTAAATGGACTCAATTATAAAATAATTACGATTCTTAAAATACTAACGTATATGTTAACAATAGATAGAACATATGTGAACATGCTTTTTTTAGGTTGTCTGTCAGAAGTAAGAAATCCTTCCACATACAGGTATAACAACATATAATAAATGTATAATAATTACTTCGTTTTTTCCTCAATAATTATTATGTTATCGAAGTGCAAAATTTTGATCAACTAACCAATCAGAGGGCTCAATTATTAGTGTGTTAAACTGAGAAATTAATAGAATGTATTGCATCATTTTTTGCAAAATCCTCTTTGACGAACCAATGGCAGTATGCACATCTAGGCATTTTGTATTAGAAAGAACCAAAATGAATATATGCATTTTAATCTTGGAGTGCACATCCGTCCTCAATTGCTAACATGACGAGAAAAAGTAGGCTCATATCATTTGAGAACGAATGATGACAACAGAAATTAGTAGAAAGAGACAGTAAGTAGCTATGACATTTTACGGTGCATCGTAGTGGCTCAGAAGAAGGATGGAGATGGTCTTACTCTTACAGCTCATAATTCAAAGTATATAAAAGTCATGAAGGCAATTTTTCATCAATATGTCTCAACCCGCTTTTTGCAATAAACGTATAATATCAATAAAAACAATCATTAACGCATTCTGACTTCCATGACATTGCTTTATTCAGCTGTGGGATATATGCTGCGATATAAAATTGATCTGAATCCAAGATAAGTTTGGCCGCTATGTGACTCTGTACATTGTTTCTCGTATAGCTTCCTAGCGGGTTAATTGCACAGCATACAATGAAGTACACGTTCTCGTACTAAATAGATAATCTAGAGCATCAAATAGACGACTAAATCTCAAGAATGATTTTGGTACTAGAGAACAATTTACCCCGTAAAGAAGGTAAATCATGCAGACTCGTGATCTCATTAAGTACTATCCAAAAATGAATTTTTTAATCTACTCACAATTTGGCGTTACCCTTTGTAGAGATACATACATTCATGGCTCTGTACTTCAAGTTAACAATGCAATCACATGATTTTCACGAATGTAAGATACATAATTGATACATGTTATTTTTCACTTTTATTTCATAAAACTTTCTCAAATATTAAAAGTGAATAATAATATTAATATTCCATCCTTTGATGATAGAAAAACATGGGATGAAAAACAAAAAACTTACCGTGTCCTTCAACTTTACATTTAGATGATGTCTTCTCAATTAACAGTAATAATTTTCATAATTATGTCCATTTGATATATCCCGACGCACTCAAAATAAAGGACACCACATAATCTGACATATTTGCTTCATATTTAAATATTTTACTTAATATTGACTCTAATGGCAGACTAACAATTACAAGCGTGATGACTTTAACGTTGCAATCTTCAACTTTCCTTATACCACTATCACCTGCTTATGGTGTGTATATCTCCCAGTTGATTCGATACGCAAGAGCATGCTATGCATATGAGGACCTTTTTAAAGCGAGGCCAACTACGGTACTTACAAAAAAGGTGACGTTGCAGGTTATATTGCAAATTTCTACCGGTCACTAAAATACCTTGTTGCGCATTGACCAATTATCACTAATCAATATGTTGACGATTTGTTTGTACCCTTTGTTAGACTGTCGATTTTCGTACTAGATTGGACGACGGGTAATCCCGTTACTTATTTCGACTAAGGGCTCACGGCGATGTGACCGTCAGAAGAGGATGCTACTCTCTATGGCACCTGAATCCGCTTCGCTTTAAGTGAAGAGTCCGTGTTGCCCTAGCAATCGACTTTGTATATGTGTTTTTTGGGGGATTGTGATTACGTTTAGTACAATGTTAACTTCGCCAATTTATATTTATTAGTAATACAATTTCATTAGAGAGCCAGATTGGTCCCACCATAGCGCATAAACCAAGGACCATGATTTTCATGATGTAGGGATCTTGAAGGACACCATGACCATGCATATACTAGTTTTTACTCAAAAATGTCTACAGGTAGAGAACATTTCATATATCTTCACTATGTTATTTCTACACTAGAGACTGAACCCCTGACCAAGGGGCCAGGAATTTAATAATTATGAAAAAGGATTTCATGGATATAAACATGCATTTGGGTTTTTCTCACATATTTATTTGAGCAGAGAAGATTTTTGAAAAGTTGATATTTTTGTCCCCATCCATGAGGCCCTGGGAGAACTAGGACCACAACTGAAATTCCTCTTATCTTAAAATAGCTTTCAACCAAAAATGGTAACAATTGACCTTATACACTGTAAAATTGTTAACGGGCGCCGGATTACGTACGACGACGGCCAACAACTCAGGTGATTTTACAATCAAATATTTTTGGACAAGCAAGTGGATAAAATTTTTTGATACCAGATACTATCAATATATTGTCTATTCTTTGTGAATATATTAGGCAAATAAGACAAACACTCGATCTATTGCAAGTTGATATGCCGTGAATTATATAGATCTCACCATTATTAATAAAGAATACAGAAAAATAAAAAGAATTTATTCTGTCAATCATAAAAGCAAGTTTAACAATTTGTGTTAGAATAATGCAACTGTAGCAAAAGTGAAACTTAATATGTATCTAAGTATTTGATAAATATTTAAATTCATAAGGCATTGTAAAGAAAAGTTCTCAAAATTAATGTCCCATGCATCTCATTAAAATCAGTCAACTGTGGCGAAACCTCATGCATAACAGTCACTCTAATGCAGTTTTGTTATCTGCATTTTGATTGGTTAATGCACTGATTTTTGAGAAAACTAAACGAACATCAACGATATAGGAAAGTTTTTCATTGTGACCTCATAACAATATGACGCAAAAACATAACATTAATCGTAAAAATTTCATGCCGTTTTTCACTTGATAAAAAGCAGCACGATTTGTGTTAGAATG
Source organism: Ostrea lurida (assembly GCA_903981925.1). Classification (NCBI taxonomy): domain Eukaryota; kingdom Metazoa; phylum Mollusca; class Bivalvia; order Ostreida; family Ostreidae; genus Ostrea; species Ostrea lurida. The sequence goes on from CAJDSM010003858.1 coordinate 14,996, forward strand.
GGAGAAACAAATTTCTGATTGGCGACCGTCAATGTTGATTTAACGGTCGAAAACATCCGTTTTACGTAATCTGCCAACGTATCGTTAGTAAAACTTAGTTTGCGACCATTAAATCACCATAAATAGTCGCAAAAATAAATGAAAAGATAGTTCCTGCCCAAATTAGATACCATATGTCAGCTTCCAAAATCAAAAACTGAATTTAACCTTAAACTTTGTCTCACATTTTTTTGGTTAGAATAGGTCAACCGTAATAAAAACGTAACTCATTTGTATCTATACATTTGATAACCATTTATCAAACAAATTCTCAAGTTAAAGCATATCGAAAACAAAATTCCCTGGAAAACTACATTCTGCACGTGGTCCAATATATCTTTTACCAGCAGGGGACTAACAACGTTATATTATATGACATCTTTGTTAATATAACATTGCATTTATTTGATACAATTTTCAAAGACTGAGAATGAAGTGTTCTACAACAAACACTGTGCGATACGGTCACAAAAGACGCATGAGGTGTACTAAATTATTTGACATGTTCAGAATTTTCTACTTCGATGATGCAAACTAGGCATATATTCTTAATTAAATCTTAAAGTCATTAATATTAATTTTAGATGTAAGATAAATAAATTCTCAAATGTTAAGACAAATTGAATAAAATTACAGTGAACAAACAAAATAAAATAATACCTAAAAACAGATAACGTTTTATGAAAGACGATATCAAAATCGTCCAGTTAAAACAATAATTCAAGAAAAATTATTATAAGCGAGGAAAATATTAAGTTAGAAATTTTAAAATTGTATAATCTGATAAAACCACCCCTTTCTCCTTACAATTGTAAATACATGACAGCCATCGAAAGGAAGTCATCTTCGCAACACCTCTGGCACTGCTCTTTATTCAATTCTTTGACATTAAACTTGGATTTTGTTACCTTCAATATGGAAGATTTACATCTGGTCGTAAATTCGATAGAATTAAACATATTTATGATTGGTTGGTAATTTTAATAGATCGTAAGCAAATGTAGAGGTTGTGCGAAGATGACATCCTTTCAATGCTTGTGAAACCCTGATGAGTGTATGGAGAATGGGAGTAGTGTTAATAAGAATGTCGACTGAGTTTTCGAAACGTCATGTACTAGTATTCAAGCTAGGACTTCCTTGGTGTTCATGGTAAGGTACATATTTTCTGTTACATCAGCAAATACAAATCACGTGGAAACTACAGAAGTCACTGCCTCTCGGAGTAGTAGTAGAAGTCGTCTGAGGGCACGGTGTTGAAGGTCTTTCCAATGTCAGCAGTGATGTCTTTGAATGATGGTCTTCGGTCTCGTTTCCTCTGCCAGCACTGTGTCATCAGGTTGTAGTAGCTAGCAATGATAAAATCTCACTTACAGAGATAGATTGTCTGCAGTTATGTGTAAAAAAAAAATGGACCCACCATTTAAGAAACTATCTGAGAGCCAAGCATGGAAAACGGAATGTGGCAGTGCAAGATCGANAGATTGTCTGCAGTTATGTGTAAAAAAAAAAACCCGGACCCACAATTCATTCTTAAACATTTAAGAAACTATCCGAGTGCCAAGCATGGAAAACGGACTGTGGCTGCGCAAGATCGCAATGCTCTGTATGTTTAAGATAAAACAATACGATCACAGAATCATGTTGTTGTAATAAACATGTATGTGATCTTGTGATGTTCATTTTATGGAAAATCAAGGTATAGTATGAGATAGGACTAACGTTAGTAATAATTAAAGGTGGTTTATTATATCTTATAGAAAGACTTAATCTGACTAGAGAATATGGGTAGTATATTTCACTTGAATAAAACGCGTGCATCACCTCGGCAGAAATTGTACATCGTGACGCCACAGCTAAACCAAAATCTAGGATTCTTTCTCAAATGGAAGTATTTGAAAGTGAAATATGTTATTCGATTTGGTGAACAATTAGCTGCAATAATGTAGNAGGATTCTTTCTCAAATGGAAGTATTTGAAAATGAAATATGTTATTCGATTGGGTGAACAATTAGCTGCAATAATGTAGCCCTCTCCCGATTTTTTTTATTCTGACGTTTATTAGAGAGGGCTACAATTCCATAGGTGCAAATATTTTGCTGAATAATCTATAATAAGCGCGTTATATTTGTTTACAATGTCGTTTACATCATTTAGGGTACCTACGTTTTGCTAGTACATGTCTAATTAAGGTGTTTTTCTAAAAATATAATGTGCCAATGCTAAATTCTTCCGTCTGCTTCGCCATGACAGTTATCACGAGATCTCAGAGATGGATACAAAAAGGCGAAGTTAACATTTTGTCAAACGTAATGAAAAAACTAAATGGCAATCAATGGGATATGATTTTGTTCCAAATTAACTCGAACCATTCCAACAAAGAAAAGAATAGCACATGGTGGCAGAAAAAAGATTACACTCTGCTAACCCTTTTTTAACTTCATATACCAACAAAATCGCTCTGTCTTTCGTACTCATATGAATGTAAACACTACCTTTTATCATAGTTTTATGGGCATATGACAACAGGAAGTACAGCTTAAAATATCAAACATGGCGGCTAAATACGAATCGAGAAATCGCAGTATAAGGAAATTGTTTAAAATGGTCGGATAAAGCCTCAAAAATCGTAAGTTACAGGTTAGAAATTTATTTATAGACTATGAAATATACGTTGCAATTTTTTATTTACGCAAAGAAGCCCAGCAAATGGTTATAATGTTGCGGGAGTGAATCACTATTACGAAGATCCTAGGGAGTTGTAGCCTTCTCCCNGTGAATCACTCCCGTATTTGCACCATTACGGAGATCCTAGGGAGTTATAGCCCTCTCCCAAAGAAAAAAAAAGGAGAAGGCTACATTATTGCAGCTAGTGAACAATTCATTGGAAGAGAGTGAAGAGTGTTTTAATCATGTCATCGAAATTAAGTTATAAGACATCAGGTATTTCCAGGAGAACATGATTTTTGTTTTTTCGTTTTTTCCAATGACGCATCATATACCACCTTGCCATAATGTAGTGACATCTATTCATTATTCTTACAAGTCATTTGGAATTCAAGTTTGCTATACCTGTTATCCATTTCTAATGTGTGGCCTGGAACATCTCGACTTGTATTCCAGGGTAGGAACTTCACCAAAATTTCACTTAATTACTTGATAATTCCGTAACATACTGGGAACCTCTTCCATGGGAAATATGAGTCGTCCTGCATTGTCTAAATGCCATTTTAAGACTGGCAATCACCGTTAAGTATATATTATTACATGATGTACCGCGATAAGATTGCATTTAATGTACAGAGATTAGTATACACACCAAAACTGAATATTTCCCACAGAACGACGCCATAAGACCAGACATCACTCTTTGGTGTAGCTTTTCTCATAGACTCCAAACATTCAGGAGCTGCCCACTTCACAGGAATACGTTCCTAATTCAAATCATATTTCAGTTAAATATATTATATATAGTATAATGCTATATCATATTTCATTCAT
>CAJDSM010003859.1:0-5000 GCA_903981925.1 Ostrea lurida
TTTCACATAATATCAATTATCATTGAAAAAGATGCTTTTCAAATGTTACATATAAACACTATTGTACCAAGTTTGCCCCCCCCCCCCCGTCAGAACCCCTACCCCCGGATCACCAACTTTACAATTTTGGTAAAGCCTTCCTGCTCTACATCACTAATAGATGCATCTTGGATTTCTCTCAAACATGTGCGGTTGTAAAGAAAAAAGATTTTTGAAAATTGGTCATTTTTGGGCAGTTTTTGCCCCACCCCAGGATGCAAGGAGACCTGAAATTTACAATTTATGTGCCCTTGTCCCAAAGATGTCTTCATATCCAAATTGAAAAGAATTGGACTGTGTTATCAAGAAGTTTAAAATATGTTAATTATTAACGGACGACGGACGTCCGCACGACGACGACGAAGAACCAATTGCATAGGTCAAACTGAGTTTACTCAGGTGACCTAAAAAACTAAATGCACAGTCTTGATTTCCATAAAGCCCTCTACTTAAATTGTAAATTTCATGGCTCCTGGGTCAGGGGTTCAGGTCTTTGAGCAGGGCTAATATGGCCATATAGTGAAAATGTATTCTTCTTTGCTTGTTATAAAGGGGAGAGGAATGTTAAAGTGATTTATATGCTTCAAACTCTTGTGTAATGGAATAGGAGTTGTATGCATATTTTGAAAACTGACAAAGATATGGACAAAAGACCCCATACTGAGGCTTGGATGCAAGTATGAGATGGGTTATGACACTCGGGTGACCGTTCAAGCCCGCGGGCATCTTTCTTGATTACACTGTAATGATCAGAGACGCGCGCTCGGCGATGAAATTCAGCAACTGTATTTCAGGAAATAACAAATAATAAGCGACATTTCTCTCGTTATGAAATTTATAAATGTAAAACTGTCACGACCTTTAGTATGGATTTCCTGAGAATGCAAAAAAATGTTAAAAACATGATTAAACTAAAGTACATGTACCTAAATTTCATATTGAAATTAAGTACAATGTTGATTTTGATATCACAGATAACATAGTTGGGAGGGGTATTTCGGAATAACCTCGTCGGTTTTTCTATCAGTTGTTCGGTCCACGATTTTCCAGTTTCATTCGAATCTTTATAAACAAGCGCATACAAGTTGCTTCTAGCCAGCTAAAGCGTCCAGATCTTGTGAACACTTGCAATTCTTTCTTTCCGGGTCACACGTGCAAGTTTACAACGCAGAAACATTGGAAATATTTGGTTTTCTTGGGTAGGTGGAACCATTTGGTTAAAATAAGAATGTGTGTGTGTGTGTGGGAGAGAGAGAGAGAGAGAGAGAGAGAGAGAGAGAGAGAGAGAGAGAGAGAGAGAGAGAGAGAGTTCCTCAACCTTTACATAGACCTAACTTTATGAATTAGAGACATATTACTTGCCACAATGATTGCTTATGGTCAGATGGTATATAATGACCTAAACTATACTCATCTGACCTAAGTCAAGATTAATGCAACTTTGAAATTTACGTCAGCACCATGACTTTGCATTGGAAACAGTGTCATGTTTGGCACTATGATTGCTTAAACACAAGTCTGAACTAAAGTATTTCAACAAAGAATTCGTGTTGACTGAAAGAAAAAATAATAAGTTCTGTTAATTCTACGATTGTTTTATTCCTCCCGTCCAATTTGTGTATTCTTAGAAATTGACGTCTTGCGGACGACAGTTGACATGTTTGTGGCTGGGAGAGACAATCTTACGGTGTCCACAAAATGGATATTAATGGCTTTGGTGAAGTACCCGGATGTGCAGTCCAAATGTAGATCGGAAATTCATGAGGTTCGTGAAGTGCAGGAAGGAATGAGGAAGGTTTTGTTATTCTAGTGAAAATTTCCCATAATGTATAAATCGACACGCAAACCATATCAATCAAATAGCACTGTGAAAACAGTGTACAGGTCATTCATATGGTGATTTATTGCCTAAATGACTGCAATTTGTTTAAAAAGTAAAAATTCTGTTCCCAAAATATTCGAGCATCACTGTTTTCATTTACTAAGGTAACCATTGTGCATGAAAAATAATGGATTATTTTAAAACATACAGCAGATTACTATGCAATTCCCATTAAAATTATTATACTTTCCACAAAATAGATGGTATATTCTGATTGTATGTTTTATCCATTCATCAACATACTATATTTGTGTTTCTGTGCAGTAGTTGATTATAACTTTCGAACGTTGCTATATACGCATTTAAAATAGACGTACTATATATATGGATGATAAAAACACAATAAAACATTGTGTTTATTGCAGTATAAATGTATTGGAACTGGAACTATATGTCTATGTTTAATCATTTGACAGGTTTTTGGCCGAAATCAAGCGATACAAACGCAGGACAGATCAAAGACCCCATTCACATTAGCCACCATCAAGGAAATCCAGAGGATGTACTCACCAGGTACATGTAGGCCCTACTGGGGTAGGACTTCTCCGGTGTAGGAAACATTTAAACGCACTGAGACAAACTTCAATTCTTTACAATAGTCCATATATCTGAAATATGATGTAAACAAAGAAAACAAGAGGTACTGTGAGCAATGCTCACTAAGGATACCCCCCGCTTACCCCAATCTCCCGAAGGGTATTGTTAACTGTTCAAGAATTTGATATAGAAATCATATTGCTACCTTTATGTCCAAAGAGCTTGACCTCTGACCTTTTGAATTCAAATTAAATAGGAAACATCCTTGACCTCATGGACAGTTCATTGTATGACATGGTGATTCTAGGTTGAAAGTATAATGCTCTACATCCTAAAAATCACATTAGTACTTCCATGTCCAGTGCGTTTGACCGTTGACCATATATTAAATAGGGAAAATCTTCATCCCATGACTAGTCCATATGTATGATATGGTGACTCTAGACCACATAGATAATCCTCTAGTGCACAGTAATCATATTGCTACTTCGATGTCCAGTGTGCTTGACCTTTGACCTTAAATTCGATAGGGAACATCTTTCGTGCCTATGGGTAGTCTATATGCAAGTATGGTGACACTAGTGGAAAGGATAACACTTTAGAGCCCGGAAACCATTTTGCTACTTCAATGTCCAGTGTGCTTGACCTTTGGACCCCAAAATCAATAGGGAACATCTTCGTCCCATAAGTAGTCCATATGTATGATATGTGGACTCTAGGTGGAAAGGATAACACTTTAGAGCCCGGAAACCATTTTGCTACTTCAATGTCCAGTGTACTTGACCTTTGGACCCCAAAATCAATAGGGAACATCTTCGTCCCATAAGTAGTCCATGTGTATGATATGGTGACTCTAGGTGGAAAGGATAAGACTTTAGAGCCCGGATACCATTTTGCTACTGTACTTCATTGTCCAGTGTGCTTGACCTTTAACCTTTTGACCCCAAAATCGATAGGGAACATCTTCGTCCCATGGGTAGTCCATATGTGCAATATGATTACTCTAGGTGCAAAGGATAACACTTTAGAGCCCGGAAACCATTGCGTCTACAGACGGACGGACAACCCGATTCCAGTACCCCCCCCGCAACGAAGTATAAAAAGTAGCGTTTAATTATATACATGTACTGTATAGCGGGAAATCAACTCGCGGAGTTAATTTTCGCTATATTCGCTGAAATAAAATTTCCGCGAATTTAACATCCAGTGAATTACTTTTAATACGTATAATTGAATTGAGTTCAGGATAATATTTGTTTTTCCGTGAATTCAATCTTGTTTCACAGTGAAAAAAAATCGCATTTTTTTTTCTGACCGCGATATTAACGCGCTATACAGTATACTAGCTGTTGTACGGAAACAAACACCAAATCTGTATTGCATAATGTAAGGGCAAAAAGAACAAACAGTGACCAATCTCGTAAGTTCCAAATAAAATACAAAAAACAAGAGTTGGGCAACACGGACCCCTGGACACACCAGAGGTGGGATCAGGTGCCTAGGAGGAGTGAGCATCCCCTGTTGACCGGTCACACCCGCCTTTAGCCCATAGTCTTGATCAGGTAAACGGAGCAATCCGTAGTCAAATCAGTGTGTGAAAATTCTGAATCAATCACATGAAAACTAATAAAAATAGGGCGCAGGGATGCTGAATATCAGGAGAAAATAAAGCTAACATTTCCCCCCATCAATTTCTAAATCTTAAAACGTTAGCGGAGGAGCGGCGTTCTTCTGTCACTGCGTGGCTTTATTTACCACTTCAAGCTTATATATTATTACCATTCAAATGTAGTGCGAGTGGTGGATGCAGCCACTAAATATATCATGCTTGTCATAGAATATATAAAATAACGGGAAGTTGATATTGTCAAAAAATGCCCAACCCCTTCCCTCCATTCCCATCTGATTCTTAATGCTTGTAATGATCTGCCGACATAAACAGTAATTCTTTACATTACAATGTACAATGGTTAACACTCTAACACCCATTCTATACAGTACACAAACATAAAATAGTGTATAGATACAAACAACCATTCATTGGTGTACAATAGCCTGCAAGCACCAATATCCATTCCCAACAATGATCAATGGATGATGATGAAAAATGAAACTCCTAATGCTAAGCTTCAAAACTTGTTAAAGGAAAGGAAAAACTTTTTATGGAAAGACAGACAGATGAACAGTGTCCGATTACAGGGAAAAAATATATAATCTCAAAATGATATATAAAATCCTTAACTTTTTTTAGTTTTTCTGAGAAAAATACAAAATGACACATATATGAAAAAGTAGCAGGGGCAGTCATATTTACTAAGTCTATTTCGATAATTGACCCTGTTTTGTATTTTATTTCAGTGACCTTGACTCCATTTCACTGTCCAGAAGAGGACATTAAGATAGGTGATTACGATATCCCGAAAGATTCTATCATCATGATAGACTGTAAAGCCCCCTGTAAGGATAGACAGTTTTGGAAGGATCCAGAGGACTTCAAGCCAGAACGATTTCTGGATATCAATGGTTCACAGCATCTTCCTGA
>CAJDSM010003859.1:10000-20201 GCA_903981925.1 Ostrea lurida
CATAAGGGGCACAAGTCCCAGAATAAAAATTGAATCAGAATTCTGTTATAATGCTCATCTACACAGTATGTTCTTATAACTATAAAGTTTCACGATAATCTGTTGAGTTGCGCTGACAAACTGTTCAGTAGTATATTTCATTTGGCCAAATGTCTAAGTTCAAAAGTGGCATAACTCCTAGAAAAAAAAAATTGAATCAGAATTTCCTGTGAATATGCACATCTACACAGTATGTTCTTCATAACTACAAAGATTCCACGAAATTCTGTTGAGCGGTTTCAGAGGAGTTGCGCTGACCAAAAAAAAAAACTAGAACTGTCCTATCGGGACTAATGCCCCCGCGGGGCACACTACATAATGAACACAACAGATTTTCTCAGATTAACAGAAGTTTGTAACCAATGGGTAATATAGTATATTATTCTTTAGGAGGAGTTGTGGACGATGCACTAATGCATACATTGGTGAAGAATGCCTAAGTCCAAAACGTTCATATCTTGTACAAAACTGTCCAAAACAAAATTCCTGACAATATGCACATCTCCATTATGTGATCTAACACTCCACAAAGTTTCATAAAAATCCTGAAAGTCATTTAGGAGGAGTTGCGGACAACGCACTGATGTATAGGTATTTTGGTGGAAAATGCCTAAGTCCAACGTCATATCTTGTACAAAAATTGTCCAAATTAAAATTCCTGACAATATGCACATCTCCATTATATATTCTAACACTCCACAAAGTTTCATAAAAATCCTGCAAGTCGTTTAGGAGGAGTTGCGGACAACGCACTGATGCATAGGTATATTGGTGAAAAATGCCTAAGTCCAAAACGTTCATATCTTGTACAAAAATTGTCAAAAATAGAATTCCTGACAATATGCACATCTCCATTATATATTCTAACACTCCACAAAGTTTCATAAAAATCCTGAAAGTCGTTTAGGAGGAGTTGCGGACAACGCACTGATGCATAGGTATTTTGGTGGAAAATGCCTAAGTCCAAAACGTTCATATCTTGTAACAAAATTGTCCAAAATAAAATTCTGACATATAGCACATCTCCATTATGTATTCTAACACTCACAAAGTTTCACTGAAATCCTGCAAGTCGTTTAGGAGGAGTTGCGGACAACAACATATTTCGGACAGACAGACGGACGACAGACAGGGTAAACCTATATACCCCCCCAAACTCGTTTGCGGGGGTATAAAAAAAAACAGGACTGACGGACGGTCAAAAACATTATACCCTCCGCAACTCGTTGCGTGGGTATAATAAGTTTGGCGCGAATGGCATAATCTCGTTCAATATTCGTGTATATGCACTGTTTTAAGGTAAATCCCCATACCACGTCAAATAACGTTAGAAACGTGATTCTCGAGTACGAACGTTATCATACGTTAAACGAACCCGATGACATTTTTGTACACCTCGGTGTTAGGATCCATGTCCTCTATCACCATCGGATCTAATTATTAAAAAGAGCAAACAACAAAAATAAAGAAGAATGAAAGGGGAAAAAATCACCGTGTGAATTGCAATATCGCAAACAATCCCGGTATTTAAAAAAAAAATAGACGTCCAATTAAATAAAAGTGCAATGACATCCGATGTACCTGTATATTACGCTTGATTTAGTCGTTAAATAGTCTTTCGATCAATCCAAAATCAAAGCAGATTTATGTAAAATCAACAGATTATGAAGTATTAATTGATAAAACAGTCCCGGCCTGTTTAAGTTACAAGTAAATCACAAATGAGAGTTACTTGTAATGGATTTCCTACAACAAAATAGTTGTTGTAAAGGCTATTCGCTGTCCCTAACCATGGGTGAATTGCTGAATGTATCATGACCTGAAAGCAGTATACATTCTGTAACAACCCCCCCCCCCACTTTCTCATGAATTGATGTTACAAATAGTTACATATGTCGCATCAAATATATTGGTACTACATGATATAATATTTACATTTTTACAAAAATTTCTTCCAAGGCTATTTTCAAACCGTTAGGCCTAGATAATCCTCTCTCTCTCTCTCTTTCTCTAACATATCTTTAATAAGTGTCTAAGAAATAAAAAGCATGCTATCAGATTAAATGTAACGTAATGCATATAATATTAGGTGTCTTTTACAAAAGTGTACATATGGATCGATCCATGCGTGTTCAAGTATTGTTTATTATTCTTCAAGTTTAGCTATGAAAGTTTTTTTTTCCAGTTTTCTGGCTGGAAATGAATTCAAAACAACAAGTCAATTCAACACAAGCCTATTTCATCAAACGGCTTGAAATCTACGCTGTACTTTCAAGTACATGCACTAGTCAACACTTACATCACATTCACAGCGGCTGTATTTGTAGAACCTTGATGCTAAACTAGGTATTAATATGCTATATTTGATATTTATCACCAAAGGGTACAGGGAATGCCGGTGGCAGAATTCGGGTAATGGAAAATATAATTTTGTACAAGTTTTGGTAAAGCGTTCACTGACTCAGCATTCACAAAGGTAAAACTTTCGTTTGTATCTAGGCCTATCATGTTTTGCTACCAATCAGCTTTTTTCCCCGCATTGTGACGTAATGTGTTAGTACTCATGTGACGTAGTCAGATTAGTTTTAGATTAAAAGTCTAACGGATAGCGAATCATTGCGAGATTTGGCTATATATTTATTATTTCACAACTGTAAAACAAGAATTCTTCATAAACATCATCTGCCGAGCAGAAACTTTCTGTTTCAAAATCATTTTCACTATTCCCTCAGGCACGGCATTGTCTTGCGCATTTAGCAAGCTCCACTTCACTCGGAACTCCTCGCAATGTCTCGCGCACTCGACATAGACGGATAATAATGCAGCATGACGTCAGTGTTTACAATCAAACCGGAAAATACCCAACTTCACACATGATTAAAATAAGCTGAAAAATCATTGGACAATAATTATTTTTATTTAAAGTAAATGAACAAGTATCATTTGTGCTTCAAAAATAATAGTATTTTAGGAAAAAATTGTAATGGGTCAAAATATTTGAAATAAGTGCATGGAAGGAATGACATTTGATTGGCATTTTGAGCCCGATCCGCAAGTTGAAACATCAGAAATTTGACCTAAAAGGCATGGGACCATATGTTTTTTGATGACATTTTTGAGGTTCACTAGTGTCATTCTTCCACTGGATATGGACAGTTTTGAGAAAATTTGCATACATAATTTTCTAGGAGGTAAAAGGTTAGTATGGAAGCCTATGGGATTTTATTTGGTGGTTTCATCCCTATACCGAGGGGGGGATTTTGTCATTTTTTCTATTTTTAAAACAAGTGATGTACCCAGCATCTTTGACCTTGACATTTTTATCAAGATGGATGCCTTTTGGAAAGACTTGGAAAAAAAATTTGTTAGAAAGTGTGATAGGGGCCCACATGAGGGGGGTGTTTTGTATGGAGGGGGCAGGTTTCGGACTCCGGCTATGGTTTACAGTGCGTAACTTGGCCCGAGGAGGGGAAAAAGGTGGAAAAGGCTCACCGGGTAGCCCTGATGCTAAAGTGGAGGGTTACAAAGTCTAATTTTCCAAATGTTGGTGCTGATGGGGGGCCTGTGGAATGCAGTCATTTATGTCACAATAAGATCTGTGTCAATGTAGACCATTTACATTTAGAACCCCACAGTATCAATAGTGAGAGGACTCATTGTAAACTGCAGGGACAGTGTGCAAGATGTCATTTCCCATATTGTATTTTATGTAAGGAATTTAAAACTTATTTTTTACTTGATTTAACCCTCTGTTGTGCATAATTGTGCTCGGTATGTGATTTATTGCTCGCCTTCGCTCGGTCTTTCGTATTATTCATATCGAGCATGTTTTTTTTATATAGAATTTCATGTTGATGTTTCGCGTGTAATTTAAACAATTTTTTTCTTTTCATAACTCTGTGCTTTTTATATTTGTCTGTTTCTCTGTATGTTTTCCTCAGATTTTGCTCATTTTGCATTTGTTTCAGAGCATGATGGACTTTGCCTTTTTGGGGGATTTCAGCACCAATTTCAGTGCAAAGAGATATAAGAGAGTCACCAGGACCATTATTACTACAGTGTGCTGCACTATGAGCCCTACCAGAGAAATTTCTACTGAAGGTGACATTCCGAGGGAGTGAACGTCTCCAGACCCTATTGAAACTTTCCCTTTTTGAGTATTGGTGTTCAGCGAATTGTTTTGTCGAGGACCGAGGCGGAGCGTATGTGTACGCAAGATCTTACGAGGTTTGCATTTGCAACGGATGCTTCTATTTTAAATCATTATTTACGATTATGCACTTCTGTTACCCATTTTTATTCCTCCCCTACACACTACGCTGAATGCTTCTTACAAAGTAGATGATCCCCATATACCACCCAATAATCTGCATCACATGCTATATGATAGCTTGTTTTTCATTCTTGATTTGTATTTTCAGCATATTCTGTATAAGCTTGTTGAATTCAAGCTGTGCACCTAATCTTGTAAATATCTATTGAAAGATTGTGTAGTTAATTTGGTTTTTCAGTTTTGTTTGTTCATGGCATTAACCGTAGTAATGATTGATTCTTTTAATATAGTTTTTGCTCATGTTTTTCCGAAAGACTGTCGGTATCGATGAAATGATGTTTCCGCTGTTTCTAAGATGCCCCTGCTCGTATAATTGTTTCTGTTGCCTGTATATGAACTACTGTCAGGATCTGTTGCTACTTGCCCAGCCTTGAATATTATCCTTTGCCAGGTCTGTCATTTCTGTTTGCCATGAACAATTCATCCCCTATGTTTTGTTCCATTTTTGGGATGTTTTGCACCACTATTTCTGAACTGCAGGCATGGTCAGATTCATTCTCAGATTGGAGATGCTGATTTCTGGAAACATAGCTTATTTTTTGTGACAAAGCAGAAATAATTTTGAGTTTTTTGGTGACATTCTCAGCTATGGAATATACAGTCTGAGTAGCTGGTTGGATTGGTGTTTCTCCAACCCCAGAGTACAAATGGATATATTATAACTTCCATCACTCTTGAAACCAATTACATTTGGATTTGATGCAGCATGAATTCATTTATTTCTATCAATTTTGTCTTCTTTTTGCATATCTTCATTTTATTCAAAGTTTCAATTTGTTTCAATACTTTGTACCTGTTGCGTGTCTCGGATTGATGTAGACTGATGGACTGGTGGTTTGTACTTCAAAATAATATTTTTCTTTAAACTGGCATGCTTCATCAGGAGTTGACTCAGGCCTGCCTGTTAGTCCCATTAATTGACTTTGGCAGGTTTTCTCTTTCTCTATAGTGCCTATCTCTTTATAAGTGAGTTTTTCTTTGACTTGTATTCCACCACTGTGTCCAAAAAACTCCTAGTTTGGTCACAAGAACCCAGCCTCTCTTTCTTTGATAATGTCCCATGACAAAAACCTTGGCAGTCCTAATTTTTCTCGGTGTTCAGAACACTTCTTCCACATCTCGCTGTTTCGCCAAAGGTATACCGGTCGCTGGTACGATCCTGTTTTGACATGAAACAATCATATGTGTACTTATTAACCTCTGTTGCTGTATCTTTTATCAGATTTTATTTTAGAGTTACTGCCCTTCGCACAATTTTGAGTATATTTCAATCAATATATGAATATTGACACCATTTAATGAATTAAAAGGGCAGATTGAAATTAAAGTCTTATGCTGTTTAAAACACATTTTAATTTTATGAAAATGCATTTTACATGTTAATTTGATTTTCCCTCATAAAATACTTGTTTTACTAATTTTTCTTTAATTAATTAGCAGTTGATAATTAATTATGTGCCAATAATTATTTTCTAATGACACATTGAAACAATACACATCATATAAAAGCAAATATATTGTTCCTTTGCATTTCAGCATTTGTCATTCCTGCAACATGACCCCTTTGAGTAACTGATCGGCCGCAGGAGTTTCGGTAAGTTTTCGGGATATCATTCCCCCCCTCGACAGTGATGGAGGATTTCCCCTGCTTTCCTTTTCTCATCCAGCCTCAATACTGGTGGTGGTATAATCTATTTTCATTTTTATTTTCACCTTTGTTTTGGGCAATTATTTAACTGAAAACCAGTTTGTTGTCTTTTCTGAATCTAGGCATATTTGAATATTTGTTTTATGATTAAATAATATTTTTCTAAGTTAAAACTAAATCCAGTAAGTTTTCCAAGTTCCTGCTAATGTTAAATTATCAGAATGATAGCGAGTAAAGAGAATGCTAATAATATGAGAACCTCTAAATCACCCCCCCCCCTTTATTTTTTAACATTTTGTTGTATCCTAGTACATAACATTTGATCACATCTTTCAGACATAATGAGGGATGAGACTGTAATTTACAAATAGTGTTCATTGTAAAACAAATCTGTGTTGAACACCAATTAATGATTCCTTGTCTTGATTTATGTGCATTATTGTCAGTTTTTTCACCTTAATCCTTAATTTTGGGTACTCAATTATAAAATAAAGGTACTTTACACCCAAAATTGGACAAACAATTTGTCTCATGTATCATAAAGGCCAAAGAACAGTAAAACAGAAAATAATAATTAAATCACTTTTACTTCAAATTTAATATTGTATAAACAACAAACAATTCAATTTTCATTTCTTAACATCCAAATTCCCATTCAGTCTGAAGAGGGTACACATAAATCAGGGTTCCAGTTTTTTTGTCCTTAATCA
This sequence comes from Ostrea lurida, assembly GCA_903981925.1. Classification (NCBI taxonomy): domain Eukaryota; kingdom Metazoa; phylum Mollusca; class Bivalvia; order Ostreida; family Ostreidae; genus Ostrea; species Ostrea lurida. Next base: position 16,731 of record CAJDSM010003859.1, read on the forward strand.
CACTTTTCATATTTCACACAAATATGTCCTTTGATAGACAATAACAAAAATATAAATTGACCTGATTTTGAATTTCATATTTTCAGGTATAGGAAATAATGCAGCATGACGTCAGTGTTTACAAATCAAACCGGAAAATACCCAACTTCACACATGATCAAAATAAGCTGAAACATTCATTGGACATAATTATTTTTTATTTTAAAGTAAATGAACAAGTATTCATTTGTGCTTCAAATATATAGTATTTTAGGAAAAATTGTAATGGGTCAAAATATTTGAAATAAGTGCATGGAAGGAATGCATTTGATTGGCAGATTTTGAGCCCGATCCAGACAAGTTGAAAACATCAGAAATTTGACCTATAAAGGCATGGGACCATATGTTTTTGATGACATTTTTGAGGTTCACTAGTGTCATTCTTCCACTGGATATGGACAGTTTTGAGAAAATTTGCATACATATTTTCTAGGAGGTAAAAGGTTAGTATGGAAGCCTATGGGATTTTATTGGTGGTTTCATCCCAGACGAGTACGCAGAGACACGTTCTGGTGTTCCGAACGGCTCCACTGCAGTTAGGATTTTCCAAATTCAATCCCGATTCCCTAAAACTGTCGGTCATTCAATGAAAAGGTTTCTTAGCTATTTGAAGTTTTAGTGTTGTTAAACTGTGTTTTAAAAAACATGCTATATATTTACATGAAATGGTAATTTTTGTATGTAAATGATAAATTAGATAGGTTATTGAGAGATGGGAAAATTAGAACACTGTTTTTAAATACGCGTTTTTCATAGGGTTTTAGCATAGAGGGGTCCATTTGTAACTTTCAAATTTCTGCAACCCCATCTTTCTTTTTTTTCATTTTCTGATTTCCTGGAGGTTTAGGTAAACATATTAAAATTTCTCAAATTCTGAAGGTTTTTTGAAGCACAATATTCCGGTTGATAGAAGTTGATGAAGCCAAAATCTGGATCGCTATATGTGCCTTTTCGTCACTTTGAAGCAAACAGCATAGGTCAGTGGGTGGAAATTTGTTGAAATAGTAAATGTACATATTTTTGTTTTAATTAATACAAAAAGAAACATATTTTCCATCGTCCATATAAGTTGGTGCTTCAAAAACTTGTGTATGACAAACGCTACGCGTTTTACGTGATATGTTCTATTTTTAGAAGCAGTTGTAACCTCGGGGAAGGTCGCGGCAGTACATATATTATTTCGGTCATCTAAATCTCATTAATATATCCTTAACAAAATACATGCAAATTTTGGTTTATATTATGAGTATTAGAATTAAAAGGGGGTATGGGGATTTACCTTAATACCAAAAATTTGACCGATCGGACGTTCAATATCTGCTGTACGTAGACCTCCATTCCAATTTCTGTTTTGCGGTTTTTTTTTTTAAAATTACCTCATTTTTTATAACCAGAACCAGACGCTTAAAGCCAATTAGCGACGAAAATAATTACATAACTCTCTCTAGATAGAACGTTCTTATCGTTTAAAGAGGCTCTAGGGTAGGTTGAGGGTGATGTTCATGTTGGGAAGTGATTTCTTGATTTCTTACATTGAAAAGAGATCGGGAAATTAAACAGAAAAATTTGGGTTTTCATGCTTGTTTTCGAGCTACAAAGTTTTTGCACTTTTTACTCAAGATTTATTCATTTTTAAACTCCCATTCGTCTGTTGGTTGTAACACAAAAAGGAGGAATACAAATCAATCATTACATGAAATAGAATACATAATATCTTCTTACATACAGATATAAAAAACTTAATATAGCTTGTAATCGGAAATAAATGACCTTTTCTGCACTTGATACACGGAAAAATCAAGATGTCGAATTTCAGCAGTTAAAAATACATTTTTAGGAGTGAATGTCTAATTTCTTAAATTCATCGTAGATATTCATGGTCTGTCGTTCAAAATTTCAAATGGAACTTATTAAAAGTAGAGGTTTCGGGTCAATTTTTGAATATTGGCCAGAAATACGATTGTTTGACAGGAAGTGTTCGAGTAATTGAATTGGACTTATTAAAAGTGAGCATTATCTGTATATTTTTGCGAAAATTAAATCTTTCGGTTTTTTTTTCTATGGCTACATTTTAACTAAAAAGGCGAAGTTACATTGCTGTCAAAACGTAATCATAATCCAAAAAAACACATACAACATCGAGTGTAGGGCAACACGTGACCTCCGACAAGAGCGAAGTGGATCAGGTGCATGAAGGAGTAAGATCCTCTGCTGACGCGTCAGCACTCGCCGTGAGCCCTTAGTCGAAATAAAGTAAACGGGACTTACCGTAGGTCAATCTATGTAGTGAAAATGACAGTCCTAACAAAGGGTATGAACAAATCAGTCAACCATATGACTTAGGATAATTTGTAATCGCAAACAGGTCCATTATAGCGACCCGTAGAATTTGCGAAATGATGTATTTTAAACGAGATTCGTTAGTAACACTGCGCAACAACTTTTGTGTCGTTAGAGTTTGGCCTCGCTTTTAAAATAGCCGCTACGCATACGCATGCTCTTGCGTATCGACCATCAACTGGAGTATAACGACCATACAGCAAGGTTGTAGTGGTTATTACTACATAGAAAAGGGAAAGTTGAATCATTGCAAAGTTAAAGTCATCACGCTTATCATATACATGTAGTTGTCCAAGTCTGCGCATTAGAGTCCAATGTTAGTAAATATCCAAATATGAAGCGATATGTCAATTCCTGTGGTGTCCTTAAATGTCGAGTTCTTCCGGGATATAATCAAATGGACATAAATTGTGAAAATTAATGATTGTTAATTGATAAACCACATCATCTATATCCTAATATGACTAGGTTGAAGGAAACGGGCAAGTTTTTGTTTCATCCCGGAGTACAGTTTCTGTAAAATTTGCTTCATAAATGAATATAAAATAAGTCTGCAATAAAAGGGGGCACATTAGTGCCCTAGAATCACCTACGGATGTTGGAAGACCTGTTCTCCAAAGACTACATAAAATTTATCTTAAGAAACCCAAGCATGCTCTTAATATTACTTCAGGTACTTGTGTGGGCAATCACAGTGTTTTTCTAACAAAATTATGTGTTTTGTTTCCCAACGACTAAGAAATTCGTATTTTCGGGTGCCGTTTATGTTTAAAAAGCATATCTATAATCTGAAAAAGCTAGATTTTAATTATCGTGAGGAATCGTTGTGTAAAGTGTGGAGAATCATACGTTTTGATGCGTCAATTTTTGAAAAATTCTTGTGATTTTAGGTTATTCCAAAAGCTCTTTAAGAGTTTTTAGTAATCCCACATCTCTGATTGACACACTTCTGGCATATGTAGTGGAACAGTATCTCTTGAAGAATTCTTTGATAGCTAGTTTAGATAGTTTTAGTCCAAAAGTAAAAAGTAGGGCTTGTATTGACGCACTTACTGGAGCCGCGATGTAACTTTGGTTTGTAAGGGTTTTTTA
>CAJDSM010003860.1:0-11122 GCA_903981925.1 Ostrea lurida
AGTGAAGCAGTGCTGAGGTGAGCGATGCGGCCCATGGACCTCTTGTTTAAGTAGCCCTTCGTTTTGTAAGTTTTGCTACAGAGACAGCTGTACTACGGTTATTCTGAGCGTCATACATTTCTGCGAGCAGCAATTCTTGATCGTCCATCTCTGACACTTGATCTGTCATTTCGATGTTGATTAGACTGTCTACAACACATTATTTAAAGTAAATTAATATATGTAGAATGTTCATGAAACCAATTTTTACTTCTCCGTAGTACATGTACAATAACAAGATGCCCGTGGGCCGCATTGCTCACCGGAGTCATCTTGGTCATATTGTGTGGAGTTCACGTAATCACAAAACCTTGACTTATCAGGATGCTTTTGCACTTATTTTCACTTCATAAAAGACACAAAATTCTCTTAGAACAACCTTGGTGACAAAACAATGTCTTTTTACCGTCAATGTTAATGTTTCAAAGGATGACGTACTGTTTTCTTTAAATAGCGCATGATGGATTGACCTACCTAATTTGCATTTTTATGAACCTCAGCTACGAATGCATACGGTATATAATGATTGGCTTGTTTTTATTGGTTGACTCGCCTTAATAATTTGATCTGTTCAGAGCTAAATCAGCGTACAATTCTCCTTGCGTATAGTTTCTGCCTTCAGTTTCGATTTTGAATTTCCTAGTTATAGCATTGTTTTATTGTTTCGACCTTGAGTTTTCAAGTCGTATCATTATTGTATAGGTTCGGATTTTTTAAATAAATGTGTCTTTATTGAAAGTCAGCCATTCATTCAACAAATGTTTAAGTTCCGTATTGGTTAGCTTTAAAGGGGCATGGAAACGTTTTGAGCTAAAAATGTTTAGATTTAGTTTACAATGCTCACTTGTGGTATTTCTCATGGTCAGCAAAACTTTGAATGTCATTTTGAGTTTCAAGTGAGATACAGCACTTACAATTCTTTACTTATGTAAACAGACATCGAGCCTTGTTTTTATTTACATAAAGATTGTTTCAACAGAAAATATCATGTTTTAAAACTAAATGAGATGTGAGAAACACTAGAAACTGTTTGTGTTCAGAATGACTTGTAATTTTAAAAAATCTGCTTTAAATGGAACGTATACTGGCTATTCAATATAGGTAAACAAAAGGCTCGAGCCTTGTTTACATAGCGAGGAATTGTAGATGCTGTATCTCACATTTAACTCGACAAATGACGTTCAAATTTTTTGCTGACCATTAGAAATCCCTAAGTGAGACATTGTAAACATTAAAAATGAAAATCTAAACATTTTTAGCTCAAAACGTGTCCATGTTCTTATAATTTGATATATATAATATGCCGTACGATTTATCGGGTATGATGGGTGTGCGGGTGGGTGTGACAGCTTGACAGAGAACGCTTATACTCCTCCAAGACACCCGACCCCCACCACCTCTGGCGTGTTGAGGGCGATCCGTGTTTGCCTCTCTCTTCATTTGTATTCTCTGGTATTTGCGGGATTGACCACTGTTAATACATTTACTTTTAATGTAAAACCTTTTGTCCTGAGAAAGGGACAGGTCGTCCCAAGGATTTGTCTCATAGTTCTTTACGTCATTTTGGAGCTTTATACAAATAGAACTTTTGTGGGTCACTTTATGAATACGACACTTGTGTGATGCTGGAAAAAATAAGGAATGAACACGGAAAGTTGAACATAGTTTATTTTAACCAGAAATGCAAATTAAATGAAAAACAAAAACAAACAAACACATCTAAGACTTAATGCGGCGTTCATACTTCGTAAGCAACATAAATCAGTTCGTTGTTGAATCCTATGAATGTACGTAGAACCAATTTCCTTCAACATTCTAGTCGTTGAAATCGCTTCCACTTCTAATGTCTTAACCCCGTGATCATAAAAAAGTATGAATAAATGAGTAATCGACACATACGTTCTGCTGGTCTGAGCACTGTACTTTTTCTTTGACGACTTAAGGATAAACATGTATACTTTGGTCAATTCGGTAAAGATATAACGTATCTCTTCTTTTCAATTACTTACCGCATCTTTGTCGTCATTAGCGAGATCGTTCTGTATAGCGATTCCCCGTTCGAGCTTTGCTAAATGTCCGAACCGTGGAACTCATCTGAGTTCTTCTTGTTGTTAAAATTAATCAAAGGTATCAGTATGGTTCAACGACAGTTCTTGATTGTCCTTGTCTAGCAGCCGAGGCTCTCTGGGATAGATGGCCGGATGTATATAGCATGATTGTAACCATTCACAAACTTATGTAAACATTCGGTGAATGTAATAAACATGACCAATACTTCCTCAAATTATATTCCTCGTGAAGTCAGCTGTTTTATGGCGTGTAAAATGAGCACGCCACAATGTGCGTTGTTCGTGCTACAGCGTGCGTGTAGACTCAAGAAACGAGTATCCACCAGAGTTATTAGTACTGGTTGTTTATGGTTTTCGGCATTAGGGTCGTACAGAAAATGAATGGATTTTGAAGCTTGAACGAAATCTTTATTGTAAATTCTTTCCTTTTGAATTTCTGTGGCACTGTAAATGCAAGTGTACGGGCGCCCGTCCTCTCAAAAAAATCCGCCCGTAAAGTCACCGCTCGTATCACACACACATTCACTTTTCGCCGTGCCTTGGTTCATAAGCCGAAAAATGTAAAAGGTTGGCGTAGGTCCAGGCGCATAATTCATAACAACAGGAGAAATGGCACAAGCAATCCCATACCACACACGTATAGGCAACCCACTTTATCTTGTCCTTGATTTCAAGCTGGAGACATCGGACAAATCTAATTGCCATTGTTATGCTATATCCGTCACTCGTGTTGTCGTCGCTTGAATTCCCTGACTCCGGTATCGGTTTATTGTTAAGGTACGTATCTTGAGCCTTTCACTCCATTTCTCGTAATTTGAGAATAGGGTAATCTTGTGTCCTAATTGCCGCACTTGACGATACAAACTTGTACTCCCCCATAGGACCTGCTTAGGAATCGTAATACCAGACGTTTTAAGATGCTGGAAGATTGACTCATTTTGCAATGTCCCGACCATAGTCTTTTTAGCAAGCATCCCTGAATGGGTTTAGGGTCCCCAGACGTCCGGGGTTTCATAGAACGATTTGATCACAATATCCTGTGAGCTCTTGAAATCCAGCTTCCTCATCTTCCTCTTAAAGGTCTGGGAAGTACTGATTGTTCCCTGGCTCTCCATGGCTTTTTATATACAGTCCCGATTAACTCAATATCCTTTAGGGCATGATGTCTCTTTTATACGCTTGAGCAAATTGGCTCTAATCCCGCCGGGGGTTCACGATGTCTCAAAGGCTTTTGGTCGCTGGGTTTGCGGTCATTAAAATTTCACAATATTGGAATCGGGGAATCCTGCGTCTCTATAATGATTCCTCTTTATCCAGTCAGCACTTTGGATTTCTTAGATGAGTCGGTAAATAAACCTGCTTATCTCTCCTTTTGACCCGGTTTATTAACGCTTTTTGATAAGCTGTTCGTCCAAAGTCATCGGGCTGGGGCTGCTGAGGGTGGTGAGGCACCACTGTTTTGCTGAGTTGCGGACACGAGGTGTGTGTTGTGTCCGCCACGTTAACGAAGTGTCGCTGTGATTGGTGCATCGGTAGAGCCTATATGTGCATGGCTAGGAGCGTTGTACTAATGTCACTACATCTGACGATAGCGATGACTGATGTTTTGATTCGGCCATATAACATGCATCTCCTTCTTCTATACTTCCTCCCGGGTAAATGATGAAGATCCAGACTCATTCCACCTGCTGCATCAAGCATTCAGTTGACTGGTAGACACCCACATCAGCTTCCCGCATAATGTCAGAATTCTGGGAGGTGTAAGGCTAAATTCACACACACATCCGCCTTCCGTCTCCTATACGTTTCAGTAAGTGATAGGACTCCATCGCTCACGCTATGCCCCTAGATACCGAGTTTCCAAGTGTGTCCAGATCCCTTCACATATTGCTCCTGTGTTACCGTCTCTTTAGTGATCATAAGCGAGGTCGGCACGTCACAACGCCATCTATAACAGACTCCCCCCAATTCTTGGATTTCTTGCTTGAGTGAGTACATGGATGTCTGTCTTGCTCGTTGTTGGTCACATCCTTCCGTTGCCACGGTTTTTGCCTGGGCTACCCATAAACGCGCTGAGGCTGGATCTAAGCGTTTTTAAGATGGGTATGGTGTTTCTTACGACCCCACCTGGCGGTCGCTCTTGTGAGTAGGTGGTTGAGCCAGGAATCCACCGTCGCTTTTAGAGTGAGATTGTACACGATCTTCACAAAATCTGCTCTAAATATTGCTGCCTAATACATGGAAATCCAATGTTTCAAGACCCTCTTGTCTTTAATTTGCCTCCGAATAGTGAGGCGCTGCCTTAACGTCTGCCAAAGAGAGGTAAATGAGCTCCCGTAATCGACCATCAACAACTTCTTCGACTATGAGCCATCGGTAAGAAGGGTGGTCCACTTTCCCCTCCTATTTATAACCTCTACATCCAGGACAATGGCACTACGGATGGTTTAGGATCCAAAAGCACTCGTCCGAGACAGCGTCTCCTCGCGTAGTTGTATGGAAATTCGCGGTTTATGACACCCTCAGGTTCACATTGATCCCCTACTTTCACTGTTGGTACGCACTGATTTCCCTCCCGCATACCCCCTCTCTAAAGAACTTTTTTTTTCTTCCTTTTTTTTTTCACCAACCCCAGTCCTGCTTTTCTCCTGCAGCAGTCACTTGTACACTACGTTTCATTTTGCCCGTTGGCAACTTTCGTCGCAAGACACGACAACACGCTACCCTGTACATGGATTTGCGCTAGAAAGGTTCTGGGGGTCCCCATGAGTCTGAAGCGAAGCTAATGCTACTCGCCTCAAATTGCTCTGCCCAGGCCTCTCCTCCACGTAATCTAATGAACTCGTGCTCTACTAGTGTCCTCATTTATTTTTTTTAATTGTGTGTCCCTGTATTTTAATATTTATTTTGTCTGTACGTCTGACAAAAACCTTCATTAAAAAAATAAATCAAGGGCTGTCATAGATGTTTTGTGTAGGGTCCGGTTAGATTGGGCAGTTATCACCTTTTAATTCAAAATTTGGGGATTTATCACATACAATTATGACTTCAAGTATTTAAAATCTGCTTTTGTTTTTTAAGTCATTGTGATTGCAAAAAAGTTAAATGAAAATAGGAAATTAATGATAAGTTTATTATATGTAATATTGGTGTCTATTTGTAGGGGAGAAAAAGAAGAAGTGCAGTTTCGTGAGAGGTTTGGACACATTTGGGTGAACGTTAAAAGTCCCGTTTTGGCTCTGACTGTACTGCATATCGTGCCACAGACGAAAGATCATATTCAATTGTGCTTTGGAAAAAACGCTGTTATATAAATATGGAACTTAAATGATGTTGTAAAGTAGACCTTTATGTCATTTTCTCAGGCTTGCAAGACAACAAGTTTCAAAGATCACCTATATTTGCACTCAAATTAAAGCTGTCCATCGATATATATGATATGTTCTTTTAAAATATTTCATAGTAAACAACAGAATATGTGAAAGATGAAATAAGGAGTGATATGAGAACCAGTTGGCAGTTTGTACGAACGCAGCAGACGGGGAGAGAAATTACTCCGCTGTAGTATATGTATTCATTATGGGCTCACCGAGATTGACTCTTTTGTTCAGCAGATGGGCGTGCGGGCAGAGACAACCACAGTTCAGGATTATATCTTTAATGTGTCACAACTGAAAGAGTGGATGATGACTGAGAAACATTGATTTGACTGGATAATTGTAAGACTTGCTATGACAAAATTTACATATGTGATCCTGCACAGAATACGTTGTGATATTATTGACTTTTGTAAATGTGAAGAATTTGTCAAATGAACTCAGTTAAAGTTAGATGTAGGAATGAATGGATGTAGAATTCAGATGTGTGTAAACTGATGAAGAAACTGATAGTTCATTTTTGAAAACCTCGTTTTGTGAACTTCCTTATACATGTAATTGATATCGTAACAGTAATTTAGCATAGGGGCTTTGTCTTTCGGGATTGTGTAAAATTTAAAAAAAAATAATAAAAATATGAATCCTCTTTTACCCCTTTGAAGTCACTTAATAAGTTTTCAACCGTTTTGGTCATTTACCATTGTTTAAAAACACCCTTCAAGTAGTATATAAATCAATACAAGGGCGAAGTCGCATTTTGGAAATTATACCATTGCAGTTAACACCAGTTTTTGTACTCCAAACTAAAATTTATTGGCTGATCGTGTGAAGATTTATTGCAGCGGAAATTTTTACTGGTGATGGTGTTTGTCGCCGGTGAACACATTCTATCCAACGAAAACGGTACAATATCGATATTATCTATCTCTCGCTTTCGCTCTATATGGAACGGAAAGTTGAGCCAGACTACAGGAATAATGTTAGAGAATATTTGACACTTCCCCCTTAAGAATTATTATCAGCTAGTTATTTATTAAACTTTCGTTCAAGGAGCGATGGGAGGAGACGATAAATATGCTGAAGTTGTTCCGCTTTTGTTGGATATAAGAAAGTGGTGTCACGGGCGACAAATCACAGTTAGGAAAATTTCCGCTGCATTAATCTCACCACGATCAAGCCAATAATTGTTAGTTTGGAGTACAGAAACGGGTGTTGAATCTGAGTGGGGGTATATTTTCCAAGATGGGATTTTGTCGCTTGATTGATTATAGTATACTTGAAGGGGGTGTTATTTAAACCAATGGGCAAGTACAAACGGGTTGGACATTTTTATTAGAGGACTCAAGGGGGATTAAAGAGATTCAATTTTTATTATTTTTTTTATAAATTTACACAATCCGGAAGACAAGCCCTATGGTCTGTTGCTATTGATCATTTTGAACCATATGAGACTGTATAGTCCTAGAAAAGGGATGCATTAACTTTGATGATTACAGATGGATTGTTTTCTACAGAAATAAGCACATCTCTAAAAATGAAGTATGTGAACAACTTAATTAAAGGTTCAAATAATTCTGTGATCACAAGGAATTCAATATCTCACTTCTTATCATCTATAATTTTTTAGAAAAATAAGTTTTATGATACTGCAATACTAACTGAGAGAAGTAATGTACTAAACTTTTAAATCATTTCTCAAGAATGAACAATACTATGTCATCAGAAGAGGGCATATGAATAACCAGGCTCAGGAATATGAAGTCAAATCAATATTGCATGAATGATTGTGAAGTCAATATTCCAAGATAAAATGGTTTATTCATTATTGTTTAATACAAGTTTAAAGTGTCTGCAAAGAGTTTCAGGTAAAAGTAATAAACTTTTACAGGTGATTGAAAATTTGACTTAAATCTAAGTTTGTTTATGATCTCTGGCCTGGTATATTAAGAAATAAGAGAGGATTTTATAAATGAAATAACACTATTACAACAAGAAAAGCTTCCAAAATACATGTAATGAATATTATACGTCACTGTGTAATGTTACTAAAAAACTTTTCATACTAGCTCTGAATTTCAGGCCCCCAAGACATAAAACTGGAATAGACTTAAGCAAAGTTCTTAAGATTTAGAACACGGATGTTTAAACCATTACAAGATTTCAAAAGAAATAAAATGCAAAATATATATTGTTTATGAAAAATTAAATCTCAAGTTAGCTGATTTGAAATTTAGACTTAAGTCTATTCTCAGTTTATGATCATGAGGCCTGATTTGAAATCCATTTTGTGCAGTTCTTTGGCTTTAACTCTGCTAAAACAAATCCCTATAACCTTTGAAAGAATTGAATTTCTCTTCCCCTGCATGCAATCGAAAACTTGACTATGATACAGTTCAGTGATGGTTGGTCTAGAGCGTCCTTCTCTTTTATTTGTGAATTGTGGAGCACATTATCTTTCATTTCCTCCTGAATGCATTTGGGTTGAAAGGGCTATTTTTGTGCACTTTGGTAGGTAAGGTTAGATTCCCTTTCTCTTAATTTCTTCTTAATTCTCTGCACAACAGTCTCCACAAGATTTGTCATTGGGGATGCTTTTTCTTTCCACATGCATATTGGCTTTGCATTCCACTTGTATTCAGCAACTTGTCTGGACTTAAGATGGCACTCTTATGCTTGCAAACGTTAACTATATGCAGTATTCAGTAAGGTGGCTGCACTCGACAACACATTTCAAACTTTGCAATGCGGAAAATGCGATTACAATCTCATCTTCAGTGGTCTCTTTAGATGCAAAAAAAGTTTCATAATCGAAGCACCACCTAAACATGAACTGACTATTTTTGAGTGCATTGTTGCCTCTGTTGCAAAGTTCCAGCCATGTTCCTTTTCAAGGTGTTTTTTAGCTCACCCCTGAACGAAGGTTCAAGTGAGTTTTCTGATCGCCTGTTGTCTGTCTGTCTGTCCATTAACTTTTCACATTTTCGACTTCTTTCTCAAGACCACTGGCCAAATTTAACCAAACTTGGTACAAATCATCATTGGGTGAAAGGGGGTTCAAGTTTGTTCAAATAAAGGACTGGCCCCTTCAAAGGGGATATAATCACGAAAAATGCAAAAATAGGGTGGTGTCATTTAAAAATCTTCTTTCAAACCACTGGGCCAGAAAAGCTGAAATTTATATGAAAGCTTCCTAATATAGTGGAGATTCAAGTTTGTTCAAATCATGACCCCGGGGTACGATGGGGCCAATAGGGGATAAAATTTTACATATGATTATATAGGGAGAATCTTTAAAAATCATCTTCTCAGAACCACTGGACCAGAAAAGCTGAAATTTATATGAAAGCTTCCTGATATAGAGGAGAATTCAGGTTTGTTCAAATGATGATCCGGGGGTACGATGGGGCCCCAATAGAGGATCAAAGTTTTACATATGATTATATAGGAAATTCTTTAGAAATCTTCTCTCAGAACCACTAAGCCAGAAAAGCTGGAATTTATATGAAAGCTTCCTGATATAGTGGAGATTCAAGTTTGTTTCAATCATGACCCCTGGGGGTACAATGGGGCCCCAGTAGGGGAATCAATCAAAGTTTACATATGATTATATAGGGAATCTTTTAAAATCTCATTGGACAGCGAGAGAGATGTATTTACCTGAAAGCTTTCTGATATGGATAGATTTAAGTTTGTTAGATAATGCCCCCCCCCCCCCCCCAGTCCGAGGTTTGGGTGGGGCACATACGGGATATAAGTTGCTACTAATGCTCTTCTTAGTGAAGCAGTGCTGAGGTGAGCGATGCGGCCCATGGCCTCTTGTTTAAGTAGCCCTTCGTTTTGTAAGTTTTGCTACAGAGACAAGTTGTACTACGGTTATTCTGAGCGTCATACATTTGGCGAGCAGCAATTCTTGATCGTCCATCTCTGACACTTGATTGTCATTTCGATGTTGATTAGACTGTCTACAACATTATTTAAAGTAAATTAATATATGTAGAATGTTCATGAAACCAATTTTTACTTCTCCGTAGTACATGTACAATAACAAGATGCCGTGGGCCGCATTGCTACGGAGTCATCTTGGTCATATTGGTGTGAGTTCACGTAATCACAAAACCTTGACTTATCAGGATGCTTTTGCACTTATTTTCACTTCAATAAGACACAAAATTCTCTTAGACAACCTTGGTGACAAAACAATGTCTTTTTACCGTCAATGTTAATGTTTCAAAGGATGACGTACTGTTTTCTTTAAATAGCGCATGATGGATTGACCTATTAATTTGCATTTTTATGACACTCAGCTACGAATGCATACGGTATTAATGATTGGCTTGTTTTTATTGGTTGACTCGCCTTAATAATTTGATCTGTTCAGAGCTAAATCAGCGTACAATTCTCCTTGCGTATAGTTTCTGCCTTCAGTTTCGATTTTGAATTTCCTAGTTATAGCATTGTTTTATTGTTTCGACCTTGAGTTTTCAAGTCGTATCATTATTGTATAGGTTCGGATTTTTTAATGAATGTGTCTTTATTGAAAGTCAGCCATTCATTCAACAAATGTTTAAGTTCCGTATTGGTTAGCTTTAAAGGGGCATGGAAACGTTTTGAGCTAAAAATGTTTAGATTTAGTTTACAATGCTCACTTGTGGTATTTCTCTGTCATGTCAGAAAACTTTGAATGTCATTTTGAGTTTCAAGTGAGATACAGCACTTACAATTCTTTACTATGTAAACAATTCGAGCCTTGTTTTTATTTACATAAAGATTGTTTCAACAGAAAATATCATGTTTTAAAACTAAATGAGATGTGAGAAACACTAGAAACTGTTTGTGTTCAGAATGAACTTGTAATTTTAAAAAATCTGCTTTAAATGGAACGTATACTGGCTATTCAATATAGGTAAACAAAAGGCTCGAGCCTTGTTTACATAGCGAGGAATTGTAATGCTGTATCTCACATTTAACTCGACAAATGACGTTCAAATTTTTGCTGACCATTAGAAATACCCTAAGTGAGCATTGTAAACATTAAAAATGAAAATCTAAACATTTTTAGCTCAAAACGTGTCCATGTTCTCTATAATTTGAATATAATATGCCGTACGATTTATCGGGCTCATGATGGGTGTGCGGGTGGGTGTGACAGCTTGACAGAGAACGCTTTATACTCCTCCAAGACACCCGACCCCACCACCTCTGGCGTGTTGAGGGCGATCCGTGTTTGCCTCTCTCTTCATTTGTTTCTCTGGTATTTGCGGGATTGACCATGTTAATACATTTACTTTTAATGTAAAACCTTTTGTCCTGAGAAAGGGACAGGTCGTCCAAGGATTTGTCTCATAGTTCTTTACGTCATTTTGGGAGCTTTATACAAATAGAACTTTTGTGGGTCACTTTATGAATACGACACTTGTGTGATGCTGGAAAAAATAAGGAATGAACACGGAAGTTTGAACATAGTTTATTTTAACCAGAAATGATAATTAAATGAAAAACAAAAACAAACAAACACAAAAAAAAACAAAAACAAACAACAAACAAACCAAAATACCCCCAAAAAAGAAAAAACAAACAAAAACAAAAGACATAAAAAAAAATAACCAAAAAAAAAAAAAAAAAAAAAATATTAAATAA
>CAJDSM010003860.1:11147-21671 GCA_903981925.1 Ostrea lurida
TAATAAAAAAAAAAACCAACCCACAGGCGCTGAGTTTTAAATTTACATGTATATGATTTTTTTTTAAAATCGTCTTTCTGTAAAATAGATTGATTACAGAAAGACATTTCTTTTTATAATGCATGTACATGTATCTAAATAATTTTCGTGACCCTTCTGGATCGTGGTTTGGTTTCATACAGGTCAAGGACTGCCACTTGATTGACACATCATGTTGACGTATATGTATCGATAATTGTAAATTCAGACTTCAAAATTTCAAGTTTTTCACACAGAAAAAAACCCAACAACTAATGGTACACACTGCGCACGATATTGATTTTAACATAGGTATATGATCTGTAATTTTTTTCTACGATAATACCAAGAGGAATTTAAAAAAATCAAAAAAATCTAGACACTTTTATGAATGTAATCGACAAGAGATGCTAACCAAAACTCAGAACATTTGAAACTATGATAATATGTAGCCTAACAATAAGACAGATATTGACTAAGAAGCAATAATCTTGCTCAAAAATGTGTGCGGAAAAACTACAACAAAAAGACCCAACCTTGACTTCTTTCATGAATTTTAACCATTGAACTTTTATAAAAACATTCGCGTGCGTTTGACGTAAAACGTAGAATTCAATGAAGTCAGTGTCCAGAAAATGGCCGTATATAATGGTAGATTGATATGTTGTTTAGAATTATATAGGCGTCTGTGTATCTGGACTTTTGAACTATTTCTCAGAAAATGTATACATCACGTACATTATCAAACATAGATAACTTTTCCATGAATGCCTAATGCCAAGTCGCAATTAAGTATCTCTACATTCAAGGCTTTTAGTCAAACTGACAAATATCCAATGTTTGTGCAGACTGAAATGCGTCTGGACATTGTAAATTTCAATTTTGAAAACACGCGGAACCAGTGTGAGGTAATGTACATGTATATTGAAAATTTACTGTAGGAATATATTTGTTAACTTAATAATTTACCCCAAGCTAACTTTTTAAAAATCTATAGAGAAGATTTAAGCTAGGGTCAGCAAAATCAATTTCGTTTGCAAATAATTTCATCGCTGGACCAGAATGGAATCTAAGAAATGGTATAGGTTCCAATGGTACAACGCCTTAAGGAGGCTCATTACATCAAAATTTTATTTCATGATTCATTTAAACACCTTTCAAGAGGCATGGCTTCACCTTCGAAAAAGTAATACAAGCTCTCAATTATTTTATATGAATTTTTTGTGATTTTTCCCAGAATATTGAAAAAGTTGTTTTCTTTGCAAATAAGAGGTTCTAGTATCCAAATTTCGCTGTGATTTGGTGCATCATATGAATATCTAATAATATGCGTTAGGCTAGAAATCTAGGTATCTTGAACGCACTGTATGAATTAACGCTTGTTTTCGCTACGTCAGGACTATCTAGCATGCCGTTCAAGATCGTAGCGCTACCGAGCCCTACGTAGCCGCTACGATCTTGAACGCAGCCCTGATACGCATATACTGTAAAGTCAGATATATTAGGTATATGTTGGTAAACCTTTCTTGATTACCAAGAGATTTGGTGCCGAGCGAAACGGAGGACCAAATCGAGTGGCGAGAGATTGAGACTTTGATAATTACATGTAGTACCCCGAGGGGATTTTACCCACATCCAACAGCCTAGCCTCGAGGTTATAAAACTTATAGCGCACTCATAAGTTGTACTCGAACTAGTATTCTGTGCCGATATATTTGTCTATGCACGACCAAGATTATTTTTAATACGATTCTGAGCAAGCTCCGATGCATATTTGAAAACTTTTGAACATTTGAGTATGAGACTGATTTAACGATTTCCAGTGTGAAAACTTGCTCATTAAGTTTTATATCGATTTAGAGCACGGAGTCTGAGTATGAAAATGTGCACAAAAAGTTCTAAAGTCTCCAGACCTGGTGGTGTAGCACAGTGCGCAGTTTTTAAGAATTGTTAGTTTATTTTCTACAAAGTCAAAATATCCTCCTTATGTTTCCATGGTTTTTCTAAAAATGGTTTAGAGTTAAGCACTTACTACATGTAATACTATTCCTTTGGACATTAACGGGCATGATAGAAAAGTAAAACACATTGTGAATCAATCCACAGTATCTTCTCTGAAATAGCTAATGTCGGTTGCTTCTCTACAAACAATATACTAAGAACTCCTATGAGAACTGCTAACATCTCCAATCTTGGAAAAGAGATATTCTCATTACGTGCCGAACTAATCTTGGAATATATGTGTACAAGATTGCATGTTCTTGTATTGATGTTGAATATCTGCAAGTAAACAGAAGTGGTATAGGCAGTTGTAGAAGCATCACAAAAGCACAGCAATCTGCAGGAAATCCCAATGCATCATTCAATGTGACACAGGAATATCTTTTATTAGAATTGTTGAACATCTTCTTCCGTAAGCTGTTCATCCCAATCTAGATTCTTCCTCCACAACATCTGGAGAAATACGTATTTAAGGTCATGGTGTGAAAAATCCAATTCATGTTAAGGGCATACGCAATGTACATTTCACAAATTTTTTTCTATCTCCAAAATTGAAGACTTCCAATGATGATAATAAGAGTTACAGACAACACAAACATCATATTTGATTATGATGAAAATATAATTATACAACAACTGACAGTGTTTTTGTAGTATGCATACGTACAGGTGCATCGCATTTGCATTCTCCAAAGAGAGGTAACTCAGAATTCAAATATGAATAATTGTGCAAATTACATTCTTCATCAACTGTTATCTTTTCCAAAACACAGGAAATATGGTCTGATTTTTTCTCAGAGAATATCTAAGGGTATTATGATTTTATAATAAGAATAGTTTTATAAAATATATACATATAACGAACGTTGCGTATGACCTTAAAACCATAATTTTGACCGTGTGGTCAACGTCATACAGAGGTCATGAATGTACACGACACAGTGTCTCATAGTGATACACTCATGTGCCAAATATGATATGCCTGCCTTAAGCAACAAAGCAGTTATGGACCGGACACGGATCTGCACAGACAGACGGACCGACAGACAGAAAGGGTGATTCCTATATACTAGTACCCCCAAACTTTGTTTGCAGGCTGTATAATTACTTTCATTCCTTTAGTAAAAAGGTGAAAATACCCCTGTACCCTTTTACATGAAAAAAGCTATAAACTCAGTAAATTGTAGGAAAATATAGATACCTGGGTCAGAACAATGAGAACATCATTAAATGATTAAGAGGTATTGTGCAAAATGTTAAGGCCATCCGATAAGCCATACAAGAGAAGTGTTCACAACTTATTTTACACCTAAGAATTGTAGTGAAAAGTAGATAAAGCAGAACAAAATTCAGCAACAAAAATCAATCATGAAAGACTAAATTGTGCATTACTTAATATAACGGTATTAAAAAAATAACAATTAACAAATTTTATTTTTTGTAATACTGTAAACAAATGTATTTGTTACAACATTTCATAATCCATTAATGTTAACGTCGAAGAACGTCAATTTTAGCACATTCGAAAGACACCGGTATTCGAACTTGAATTAACTTTTTAATAACGCCTATGACCACCATTTGCATTCACGCTTGCTTGACAATGATGCCTCATTGATGCCACTAATGTGTTCAGAAATTGTTCCAGATCCTGACCTTAATCAGCCAATATCACTGGATAATTTGGAAAACGGCGTAGACGTTGTTCCATTTCACCCCAGACGTGCTCGATAGGCGATAAATCGGGGGAAACAGCTGGCCAAGACAAGACATCGACATTCTGTTGAACAAAAAAAAAGGCCCTGACATGTGGTCTTGCGTTTTCTTGCTGCAGAGTGATGCGATTTTGCTGTCTCTGTATGAAGGGTATCACATGGCGCTGAATAATTTCGCCTCGATAGCGTACGCCAGTGAGATTTCCATTGACAATATTCCACATGCTGTTACTCCAAACCACACCATAACCTACCTCCACAGCATTGTCGACGTTGCACAACACAAGCAACTCGGCACTGCTCCCCAACGCGACGATACACTATACAACGGCCGTCACTGCTATCCTAATGAAATTTGGAGAACCTGCATTGTCGTCTGCACCACGCTAGTCTTGCAATACGATGATGTTGAAGCAATATTGGGCGCACCGCTGGACGTCTTGATTTGATGTTGTGTTCACGCAGACGATTATGCACAGTTCTTGGACTGATTGGTCGAAATCCAGGAATGCTACGAGCAGTCAAACTTGCGGTCTAGAAACAATTTCTCAGGTGCACAAGTCTAATGTGGTTGTCCTGTAGACGTGACGTCACAAGAGGACGCCCAGAACGAAAGACACGAGTCTTTTTCGCTCTTTCTGTTACATATCTATGTAATGCATAAAATTAAAGCAAATTCTACCTTTCGATGGTGAAACCATGCTTCGTGCAAGGTACTAAATAACATTTTAGTGTAACAATCCATCTTAATGTGGGTTTTTTTGTTTTGTTTAAATTTTGTTTTTATTTGTTTGGGTTTTTTTTATTGGTATTCCCGAAAATATTCATGTTGTACAAGAAAATGATTACACGAACAGTTAGAAGTTGTTGTGATTTAAGGGTTCAACCTTGAAACACTTGATATTGTTTATATGTAAACTTTGCAAATCCTCAAATCTGAACATTCCTTTGATCCTTGTCCTTACTTGTTTGAGCATAAACATAAACCAGACATATTGCATAATTTGATTACCATTAGCACAACCAGATTGCCCTATAATTTTGTGCATGTGTTATCAAAGGCATGTATATGATGTATGTCCATGAATGTTGGACAGAAAGTCACAGAACAAAAAGGTCACAATTAGAGATAACAAAATGTCACATGCTCGAACGTTAAAAGACATTAGAGTTGCATGGATTTCCCCCAACTCGGAACTCTTCATTACTTCCGCATGGATATCTTAAAAACAAAGATTTTACGTTTGAAAAAAAAAAAACCCACAGTTTATTTCAATATCCATACTTACCTGCATCGACTTTTTGCAACAAAAAATTGTAGAATACAAAAATAAAGAGGAAGGAAAAGGTTATGAATAAAATAAATTCATCAATCACTCACTACCAATAGTTCTTCCTCTTTCTCTTTGCCCAGTGAACCATCTCCAATACAGATCCTCGGGCAAAGCTGTCTTCTGAATCCACATCTTTTAGGTAAAATGAAGTGAATGTTTTTTGTAACTAAGTGGGCTGCCTAAGTAAGTGTCATTGAACAAGGCCCAAGAAGTGGCAATTAAGGCGTCAAGTATCATGTGCTCTTACATCACCCAACCTCAAATTTGGTGAGCTTTCATGTACATATATAATAATCAATCTTGAAAGAGAAGACTTAGCTGCAGCTCTGCATGTACATGCCTGATTGTTATGTTATGAAAAGATTTTCTGTAGTCGATTGCAACTCCCCCTGCGAGATGATTAGGCAATACTTCATGAATAATTCATGAACTACCCATGAACTTATTATTGGACACTCATGAAGTCATGAACTAGGAGAGTCCATGAACAAAATTGCGGGGGATGAAAATTCATGAATCTTCATGAACATTCAGGAATATGCAAATTCATGAATCTTCATGAACATTCAAGAATATTACAATAGCAGCATTTGCATATTCACTGTTCCTCTCTGCTATGACTGCATTTTACATGAGTGCATGTCTTTAGATATGTTTACAAGAAATCTTGAATCACACTTCTATTTCTAAGAATGCAATTGGTTTGAGCACTTGCATGCCCCTCTCTTGTAAACTTAATCAAAGTCAATAATACATAGTGATAAAATGCTTATATGACATTTTGATAAGATTTCTTGCTTAAAGTGTTTAAAGATCAAAAGCTAATTTCATTTTGCATTTTGGGCCAAATTCGACCCGTTAAATTTTTTTTTTTAGATTCAATTACAAACAAAATTATATCTTGTATTAAAAATATTGTTTATACCAAAATAAAAAATAGAAATGCAAGCTATTTAATGTTGGCATAACATTCCACAAAACCAATACCTCTTTTTATGAAAGAAAAAGAATGGAACAAAACTCTTTGATGAATAATCATGAATGGTAGTGAATCATGTATGTTCATGAATAAAATGATAAAATTATTCAGAGAATTTCACTTCAATATAAAGTTCATAAATATCAAGTCAGGTAATAGTCTAACTCCTGGTCGTTCTACTCTTAAAGTTTTAGTATTATTAGAGAGAGAGCTTACAGCTCACGTACTCTAGTCGCCGTCGCCAAAGCCACAAACAAGATCGTCCTCCAGCTAAAAAGAAAATGGTTCAAATGAAGGATCACATAAAGATAACAAAACCGAAGGCAAGCTCTAATTAGGTAACACAGGTTTAACACAAGGGTTACTGTTAATTATACCATTTATCAAACTTGACAAGTCTGCGTTAGAACAAACGGATCTGCTTCTCCATCCCCCATGTATGGTAACTTTGGCTGCTCTGTAACCAGCGATGGTATTAGCCTTACAGCCTCTTTCCTCATGTAAATAGATCAAAATTGGTACCGTATATGATTTATATGAAAAAGTTGGCCAAATCTTCTACTGATGCTGAATGATGGAGAAACATGTCGATCACACTAGCTTCTGTAAAGTGTAAGTTTTGTCTGAATCACCCTCTGTGTCGAAGCTCTCCTTGCCTGCTTGATGTACTTTTGAGCTTTCGGAAACAATTTTTTTTCTTAAAGGAGGCATACTTGAAATTTTCCAGGCTACAAAATTTAGAGGCTCTGGATTGACATATCTTATTTGACCTATCTTTTGTGTTAACATATCATCTGCAAGGGGAAGCTTTCCACAAGAAGAATTGGATACCATGACTGTCTTGGAGAGTGAGGAGCAATCAGCACCAACGCACATGGTGAACTTCCTTCAGAACCTTTTGCAAGGGGTAAATATTAGAGGCGGCTCCAAATGCATAGGCAAACATTCTTTCCCATGGTACACTGAGTGCATCTACTGCCCAAGTCAACTGATCTGGAAAAGGATAGCAAAGCACTGGCAACTTCCTGTTCTCTCTCGTTGCAATACTCGGAGTGGAGAACTTCTGAAAAATCCTATTCACAATCTCATGCTTCAGGCTCCTTTCTGCTATCCGGAAATCCATATGATCTCTAGACAAATCGTCTGCTAATACATTCTTCTTTTTTTGGTATGTGGGCAGCACAATATCATTTGCTCCATTACAGGATCTCCCATACTGGACAACAAAGTTGGAAGAACTTTATCCCCCTGTCTCTCTCTTGAAGTATGACACCACAGTCGAATTGTCGCATCTCAACAGAACCCTGCTCTTCGTCAAAATGTTTCGAAATGAATCATGGCTAACTGAATTGCCCTCATTTCTAACCAATTTAATGGCATGTGGCAATTCCTTTCCTAGGGACACCAATGTAAAATCTGATAATTGTTCAGATGGACTCCCCATCCCTGTGGTGAAGGTCCATAAAGTCACACTGTGTGGCTGCTTCTCTTGTTTCCACCATTCCAAATGTTTCAGTAGTGCATCCTTCACTGGAATAGTTTTAGCTACGGTAAGCTGTCTTTGTGTGGGTAACAAAAAATTGACAGTTAAAACTGTATTGGTCACATGTGTAACTAAGCTATTGGAGTCAAATTGATGACTGAAGCCATTAGGCACAAGAGTCGTAAAATCCTCCGAGCTAAACCAGAGTGATATTATAGTAATTTCTTCTACTATTCTCTGCAACCTCCTCTGAAGGAAAAACAAAATCCCTCGGAGAATCAAACACTGAACCCAGATAAGATATCACCTGTGATGGGTTTATATGCCTGTTCAATTGAACCTAAATTCTGCATTGGGTGAAGGACCTCGTCCAGTTGTCTCAACAGCAATGCTTTGCTCTGGCTCTTGATCGTCCAGATACAAGAAAACTTGAATCTGTCTCCTCAGGAAACTGCTAGTGGCAATCATTGGCCAGGTAAAATTCTTGGTGCTATTGCCAACCCAAATGACATTGCCTCGACAATAAATCACAATTAGAATTGTTAAAAAAGTAGGACAACATGTCATAGGACAAAAAAGGTCACAATTCATAAGAAAATATTGATTATTACATAGATTTGAAAACACATCGGTTCTTTTGAATGTCCTTAATCCCTAAACTTGTTTGCGCTTGGATGCTTTGAAAAACTTGTCATGGCATAATGAATTCTATGGTCGGTATAACAATTTAGTTTATCAGTATGACCTACCATTGAGTCAAATGATGTCTCATGTGTTTCATAGCCATTGTTAAGCCGTTTTTCACACACTGATTTGACTAGGGATTGTTCCGTTTACCTGATCAAAACTATGGGCTCACGGCGGGTGTGACCGGTGAATAGGGGATGTTTACTCCTTCTAGGCACCTGATCCCATCTCTGGTATGTCCAGGGGTCCGTGTTTGCCCAACTCTTGTTTTTGTATTCTATTTGGGACTTACGAGATTGATCACTGCTTATTATCTTTACCTTTACATGAGTCAAAGTTGTCCCGTAAAATCGTGGACAATGCGTTGTTTTATTAAAAATAAAAGAATGCACGCACTAAGCTGACGTTTTAATTGTTTCTCTATCACACAAAACCTTTGAAGTACGGGTTTGGTAACTATGCTAACTAATTTTCATTTACCGACTAATAATTAAAAATATGAATTGAAGAAAGGTATAGAGAAAATCACCAAAACAGAGACACTCTAACTCTATGCAATGACTAACACTTCACGTGTCAATATTGCCATTATTGAAAAAAAACACACAAAAAGTTTCATGTAACTTATGTTTACATTAAACACACACAATTCATCTCAATAAACTTCCATTGCAACAGATCTTTAGTTTAAACAATATTTAGTCAATACAATTTAACAATGTTCAGGTGATTACAAAATATAAGCAACAACAGAGATGGGAAAGCAAGTCATACAATGACTTATGTAAATCCGCTCTCAATCAGAAACTATGGTTATAGACTTGTATCGAATGATTGTTTTCAGAAAAAGTGATTGATTTTCAATTATATTTGATCATTGGAATGTCTTCTCATCCCCACCTTATCTCCCTTTTCGTCTGAGAGGACCCATTGTGTGAACCCATGAACAAATGACTGATGAGAGAATGTTTCAGCAAAGTGAATGCAGATCATAGACCATGTATCATCGACTGCTGTCTGCTGATGACGTCTACAGTGGGCAGTTGATGACTATCAAACAACTTTCACGTCGACAATCGCCAGATAGAATAACTTCATTATTGATGATTTGAAGTTTAATGCCATGCACAATTACTGCGCCCAAATACAACTTTTTTTTTCCTCTCTTTTTTTTTTATGCATTTAAAAAAAAACAAATTCAGCATAATTATATTGATTATCATGAGAAAGGCTACCTTTAAACTATGCGGGGGTCATTCTGCCCCTTACGAAGCAAAATACATCACAAGAAATCATGTATTTAAAAAAAAAACCAATGAATAACGGTTTTCATAAGTAAGATTGCGGGGATTAGTCTGCCCCTTACAGGTAACAATTAATTAATCTGATACACAGCCTTTCGGGTCCTTCCTCCGCACTGGACGTTGGGGTGATAATGAACTAGATGGATCCAATGGATTAAGTTCCTGATCATTTGGTAAAATGTATTCGTTGAAACACCTTGAAAATCATATACATATTCAGGATCTCTGTAGAACTTTTGCTGTTGGAATCGTGGACATCTTCATCGGGATCTACCGTGGTAACCGTGTCTCGTCAGGAATAGCAGGTAGCCTTGGAGGTGGTAAATCTGAAATAATTTGAGATTTCTTCCATCACTTTATAGCATTCCTCATCTGAAAAGTCTAACACCAATTTAAAAGCTTTACTCATATCCAAGGAGAAAAAGTACCTACGGGCAATGGAACGAAGTTGGTGACAGGAAGGATGCTTCAGTTGAATGAGTAACGAGATGAGTATCCCATGCAGTACACTCCTAGGTATAAGAAGGGAGATATCAGTCCATCTCGAACATTGGTAGGTACCTGTAAGTAACGTTTTACGTTTGTATTGGTATTGTATTACCTCTTTGATGGCCTCGTTCCTTTTCGTAAATGAGTACACAAGCGGTGCAAGTCAGGACATTCAATTTGAATTGCTAGCCGAGTAGATCTGCTGGTAAATGGGAGGTTGACATTACCACTAAGAACTTCATCAGCTGAGACTTTACGAGCAATGATATCCTCTGTCTGACGAATAAATTAACACTGGCGATGCTTAATGGAGACGATATCAGCAAACTGAGGCTGTTTAAGACCGCCCACGATCAGGACGCCTGCGTGTGANGATAAATTAACACTGGCGATGCTTAATGGATACGATATCAGCAAACTGAGGCCGTTTAAGACCGCCCACGATCAGGACGCCTACCTGTGACGTCATCTCGGCAAGATAAGGTATTAAAGTGATTTTCTATAAACAAAACTC
>CAJDSM010003862.1:2220-14333 GCA_903981925.1 Ostrea lurida
AACTATCGTACAAGTGGGCCTTCGGACTGATGAACCTTCAGACTAGTGGGCCTTCGGACTGATGAACTTTAGGACAAGTGGACCTTCGGACTGATGGACCGTGACCCTTGATCGCGCAAGTTATGCAACGGCGAGCGTGACCGGCACCTGGATGGGTGACCGCTAATCAATGACACCAGAAAAAAATCCTTTTATCCGCTGCTGAACAATGCTCTACAGCAATTATGAATATGATAACGATACCAGACAATTTGCTGCTGAACAATGCTCTACACCCTATTACCAATAGAATATATCTACTGTCCAGCCCTATTCTCTCCTTCCATACATCTGCATACTTTTATATATCACAATACAAATAATAAAAAAATTTTCGGACCTGCTTGCCACCATGTGATACGGTACACTGTGACAGTTGCTCCGACCTTTTTGCCAGGATGATAAAATTTGAAAGGTTGAACAGGTAGTAGTTTCTCCAATATTTGCAACCAAAATTCACAATTCTGAACGTCTTCAGGTACAAAGCCACACAATCTAGACATAAAGTGGTTTTTATTGACAATATTAAATATCACATGTCCATTTTTTTTCCCTGTTCATATACAATATCTAAGAGAAATTGTAACACAACCAAAACTAACCCAGACAAGGAACAATTTTGTATTTTTGTTACATGTATATTTAAGACATTTGCTAATAAATGAAGTGACCATTTTGACTGAAGATCATGTCAGGAAATACTATACGTATGTTTCCCTATTTTCTTTCTGTAAGTTGCAAGTGCATTACAGTCCTCAGATAAATTAATGGAATTTTAATAATTTTATATATGTAGATCTGTAGCTTTAATAATAACTAGTAAACAGATATTGCGCTGTTTAAATACAGTAAAAAAAACACCAAAACAAACAAACACAAAAATAAATAATGATGTCATCTCTAATCAATACAGTCATCAAAAGAATATATTGCAAAACGTGCTGGAATAATTCATCTCCCTTATGAGGGAATACCCAATATAATATGTACACAAAACACATGAATAGACAGACGTTTAAATATAATAAATTAAAATAAGACTCATTCTATATATGATCTTTTTCTAACTATTTTCTTGAATCTGATACACTTTTTTTCACGACATACACAAAGTAATATAAATAGTTTAGTGTCCCATGGACCACACATGCTATAACAGTATTTAATTTGTAATCTATAACAGTATTTCATTTGTAATCACAATTAACAAAAGCACTATGTATGAAAACAGCCTTTCTGGTCCCCTATAAAACTCAAAATATTAAGGCTCTAAAGAAAGACAAAATTTTCTTTTATTTAATAAGAGATCATATTCAAAACAGTTTCACATAACTAGTCTCATGTTTCTGTCCTACGGGGCACTGGTACAGAGCATCATCACTTCAGTGAGTAACAAATTTTCCAATTTTACTGACTTAAAATGCAAACTGTTGTGAACAGAAAACAAAGCATGGCTTTAGAACAGCATTTTTTATCACATAAATCTAACAGAAGATAAGTCAAAAAATTTATACAAACTAGTGAAAAATGTTTTCTAATGTGTTCAGAAAAAAACCCCACTCATTTTAAGTAGAAATACATTTTGGCGACAAAGCATCATGCATATGATGTCACATTACCAATGAAAATTGAAAATGACTACTGTTTTAAATGAAGATTCTAGCACAAAATACAACGGATTTTGAAATGAAAGCACAAGAGTCAATTTCGGGGGCACGAGAAGTCCTTTATATCATATATGTAGTCCGTTCACAAACTTATCAAAATCACCAGCAATATACAGAAATATTAATGAGCTTCCCTATGGGTGCATGGAATAACATGGTACATACTCACAGACTATGGACAGAAGTACCTGATTATGAATAATGTATATATAATATATTTTTTAATTCTCTATATTTTTCACATTAAACCTTTGATCAGGTTTTAAAACCAACGGCAATAATTAATGATTTGCAAAGTGTACGAGT
The DNA here is from genome assembly GCA_903981925.1 of Ostrea lurida. Taxonomy (NCBI): domain Eukaryota; kingdom Metazoa; phylum Mollusca; class Bivalvia; order Ostreida; family Ostreidae; genus Ostrea; species Ostrea lurida. The sequence goes on from CAJDSM010003862.1 coordinate 4,233, forward strand.
TTTTTAATGCATTGAATATGTTAATTGTGCTTAATAATTTTTTTTATCTGAACTGCAATTATCATCATATTCTGAACACTCTCTTTACTTTAATTTAATGTCTTCTGGACCCAGTTGCACGAAGGTTAGTTAACTTTAATTGACAGTTAACTTCCCATTAACTCATACATTTATATAGCGTTAACTAGACATTAACTGTCAGTTTGACTTAACTAACTTTCATGCAACTGGGTCCTGAATGCTAAAGTAACTTCCCATGTATCTTGATAGGGTAAATCAGATACCATGCTTAGGATACATTTGATGGTTCTAAATAAACATGTATCAGTTTCAATATTTTTGTGAAAAGACATTAAGGCTACATGTATAAACAGGCTCCAAGTGCCCTGATGTGAAAATTTCAGTTTTACTTGGGATGGCTTTAAATGTATAAATTGTTCAATAGATATACAGTGTTCTCCCCAGAATTTTGTAATAGCGCTGTATTTAAAGCGCATGACACGACCATTATTGTGTAAATGTAATCGCTCGGGTTTGTATTGTTTACACCGATCTTAGTACAATTTACTAAGTTCATTATGTTTAATTGAAGCATTCATTGATAACATATTTTGATATTGCTGTAATAACTGCTTACATGCTTGGTTCTAATTGATCTTTATTGGACAGTGCTGATAGCAATAGCACAGTGCTCTCACTTGATAGCGCTGTAAAGCACAGTGCTTTAAGGGCCTGGGGAGAACACTGATATATTTGTATGTAACTGTTGTTTGCGAAAAAAAGTAAAGTAGAACTGAAGATTGAAAGGTTCTTTCATTTATAGCGATGCTGCCTAGCTCATGTGTTGATGCCATGAAATACAGAGAATGAATAGATAAGTAAATGTGAATAAACAGCTGTGAACACATGTATCAGGGCTTTTATACCGATTCTTCACTGTCCAGGGTATGCACCGTGAAGAAATCATTTAGAACACGCAGGATTTCATCGAGGGCAGTGATGTAATTCTCCATGTCTGTCAATAAGGAATGTGTGAAGTCCGTCCCCTCGTTCTCCTCTCCAGGGACAGCCAACAGAGAGATGAACACCTCACGGCTTGGCAAAGCCTTCACTGCCACCTGTCGAAATTCCAGAAGGAGCAATAATTCAATGTGTATGGAAATTCAAATATATTAGCAAACATTTAAATCAACAAATACATTTGTGTGGTCATATTAAATTTGAATTCATTTGTTTCACCAAGAATCCCGAACCTCCAATTTTTGTTTCTTAATTACACTCATTCCAATTATTTTCAGCATTGTAATCCAACATCCTGTCTAATCCAACCCATTTTGTTTTGTCTCCAGAAAAAATTTGTTGGATAAGCAGGTTTAACCATAAATCTTGAGTGTAGCATAGTTTTAACAAAAGCAAATGTACTTACAGCAAAAATTCCTCGGACAACCCAGCCATGGTAGGGTTTTAAGGATTTACTGTAGCCATTGCCAGCAGCCAGTGACAGGTCTTGTTGATTATTCACAATCTCAAGCAAGAATTCTTTGATGAACTGTAAGCCTCTGGAATAATAATGTGTACTTCAAATAAATCCGTACAAACAGAAAGTTACAGCCTACATGTACATGTTACTAATTCAATAATTGTATATAGAAGATATTCAATGTTTTGTAGTTGGATATGGAATTCATTTCACAAGAGAGACAGGCTTTTTAAAAAATATTTTCACGACAAACTGGCCTGGATTTCAACAGACTGCAAAACCCCACAAAGGTTTCTCATGTAGAAAACAAAATTTTGTGATATGAATAACAAAAATCTGCAGAGATATATGGACGCTGTCGAGTTATGACTGTGGGAGAAGGGTTTACCTTTTCATCCACAGGAGCGCTACGGTGGCCGAACTGGACATCCGATGCTGCCTACAGTCCACCTCACTCAGCACCATTCTCTGCAGTGTGGTCAATGACGATGTGTTCGTGGAATATTTTTGTTGTAGTTTCTGGAATAAATATTCACCTCTTTTTCACGTAAATTGTATTGCATGACACACATCTTTTTCATCAATAAATGTAGAGGCTTTACAATTTATAAGTACATGTACAATGAATAATCTAATAGCATATACAAAATGAATCTAGGATCAACACTATCGTTTCTCAGAGTCAGTGATTACATGCTGAGTAAAATGGCTGATAAGATATTGTAATAATGGCCCACGTAAGTGTAGTTCAACCATCTGCTGCATGTAGAGACTGGGAATTCACATTCATTTGTATTTGTCTGTGTGTACCTCTATTTTTATAAATACAATGTATTGTTGCCTGAATTATATGGTATGTCAGCTATTATGAAACATTTTATATGACATCAAATAGAGTAACATCAGAAACAGCGCGAGTCATTTTCCCAAAGCAATAATGGCGTTTCTGAAATGATTCTAAACTCACCCTTATGTTTCCCTGAAAGTCCATTTTTACTGGAGCAAATGCAGTGGAATTTAACTTATCTACAAAGAACATTATATATATCAATTCCATTTCTCCTCCTTACCAGTAAATTCTATGCAATAGTTAAATATGAAGTCTAAAATTACATTTAGCAAAATATTCAATACGACTTTTTAAAAACAAACAACTGTATGCATAATTATGTATTTCAGCATGTACATGTATCAATGGTGTTAATTCTAAGGTGCTAATTCATGTAAAAATCTCCTTATTCATTATCATACATAGAAGCATGAACTCATAATTTAGCCAAAATAGTTCAGTGACTTCAACTGTGCAAAATCTTAAATACATGCATGTTTAAACACACATACTTAACACAAATATAGGCAAAAGTGAATGGATGGCTTTGATAAATAAAATCTGTCTTTATTCCCTATGAATTTCAATTGTATACCAAAGAATAGAAAGCTTTCCACAATCTTACTGTCTGTACATGTACATTTCCTTCCCTCAATCAAAAATAATAGACCTACCAAATATAGGAACCATGCATCTACAAGCGGACAGAAAATGTTCTGTAGGAATTCCACCATCAGTTTCAAATTGGATATCCATAAAACTGAAATAATAACAATGATATTCAAAGATTCATTCATGCATCCATCAGTGTTCACATTTTTTTTTAAAACTCTCATCGCCAAATCTCCTAAACAAGTATTCTTGTACACTGCCAAATAGTTTCAATCAAATTAATGAATTCAGTAAAATGTAGTGATAATCTATTTACTAAAATATATTCTCATTATCTGGGCAAGTCATTAAGCAATAATATCATGTGCAAAATTAGCAAGTGTTTGAATGTCTTTCCAAGTCATCTCATTTTAGACTGAGATAGGTCTACAGGAAATGAGATGAGCCATAGTATTTCAAGAAAATAATAAACTAATGTTCAGTCTATATGTTTTTAATCAAGATAAACTTTACCTAGTGATTTCTTTTACTTTATCATCAGACTTTTCCTCTTTTTTTTTTCGTATTAATTTCTATACATGTATCTCTGTCAGAGTTACAACATTTGAATTATCTACTAATTTTTGTCACTTGAATCAAGGTAGTTGGATAAATCAATCTTATTTGAACATGAGCGCCATTTATTCTCTAAACAATTCAGTAACTTGCCAATAATTCAGTTTGTCACATAACCTAATCTTTGAATATGTACAAAGACATTTTGGACGATTTTGATCTGGAATGGACTACCTCGATAAAATTTGATATGAAATCCAGCAATTTGCAAAACATTAATTGTGCACCTCGTTAATACTGTGTAAATAAACAGAATAATTACACATACCTGGATTCCATAGTAGAGAAAAAGTTTGGAATTTTTTCATCAATGGCATCTTTGAACTCTTCATCTCCATTCTCCAAACTTTTTAAGGAAGCTGATCGTTTCAGGTTTTCAGTTAGAGAGTTTTGTTCGGAGGCTAGGTGCGTTTGTTCAGTGAATTGTGTTTCTGTGTTTAACACAGGGCTGTCTGTCTTTGAGTGTTCTAGTTGTGTGGGCAGGGACACGGCAGATCTAGAACGAGGACTTAGTTTTTCCGGAGAACTGTCAGAGTAAGTGCGTCTTCTCGGTGTTACTGTGGGTGGATATTTGTCAGACACTGAATATGATCTTGAATCCTAAATAAAATACAAAATACCACTATGATACAATTCAACAAAACCATACTTAAATGTTTACATACTGTAAAATTGGTTATTTACGCTGGGGGGTTATGTACATGTTTTTCCATGTCCAACATTACACATGGGGGAAAAATATGCGCTAACTGAATATAATATATCATATATGATATTTATATGTAATAATACGCATGGGAGAAATTTATGTGCTCATTGCATGACCGCATAATTATTGTAAATTTTCCAACACGTAAATAACCACTTTAACCATAACACACCTACTGTACAAATGTTGATCAACTTTGTTTTAATTTTGCCTACAGTTTGCTATTGGTACATACATACATAGAACATGGCATACAAAGTACCTTTTTCTGTGGATGTTTCAATGTTATCAACGGGAACGGAGAATCACTAATGTGTTGGTGTGGGGACTCGTACGCAATGCTGGCATTGGCAATCTTCATACAGTCCTCCAGTGTGGAAATAAAGGTATCACATGTTGCACCCAACAAGGATGTAGCCTCATTGAGTTTCTGTAAAGAGGAAACAAGATGATACATTATCATCCAATATGACTCATCAAATGGTATTAATGACTGCTACATGTATACATCTCCCAACACTGATTGGTGTAAGGTTAACGCAGCAATCAACAAGAGTATTGTCCACAATACAAAAACATTCCCATTATTTTAAGCTCCTTAACTTTGTTTGAAGAACAGTAATAAAGATATTGAATAATAAACTTACAAAATGTTAATTTAAATTATTTTCTTCAGACCAATAGAAACATTGCTTCTGACTAGTATGCTACAATTTTATTATTGGATAAAATGTGTCATATGACTGCCAACTATATTTCTATAGTCAGACAGTCAGTAAGAATTATAAAAGATTTGTGTAAAACTGTATGAAATCAGGAAATTTTCTGTTGTGGTGTGGTCCTCAACAATATACAAATGATTCAATTTATCTCATTATCTTATAATAATACCATAAATGATCGGGAATAAACCTCCCACAAAATAGCCTGGACTGATAAAATCATCAAAGAATCAGATTTCAAAAAACTCTGAAACAACTTTTCTGACAAATTTGGGTGGCCATACAGGGCCTTAATCATCTACATACAGTTTCCTTGAGCCAATAATGCTTGAGATACAGTGTATAACATAAAATCCGCCATACTAGCATTTTTTTTTTATTCTCATCACTCAGAATCAACATACCAAATATCAAAGTAAAACCTAAGAAAGTTTCAAAGAAATGACCGTCTTCAGATGAACAGCCAGATGAAAGATGGATAACCAAACATCACGAAGTACTAATCATCATTTTGTCCTTGTAATGAATAGACCAGGGCTTCATTAATACCAATCAATAATTCATCAAAATAATCAGATATGATTATTTTACATAGTCTAGCTATCACACTAAACTGGTTTCTGATATTAATAAAGAAAACCTGTTTGATATGGTACATGTATATATATATATACCTTTACATGGCTATTAANCAATAAAGAAAACCTGTTTGATATGGTACATATATATATATACCTTTACATGGCTATTAAGCATTTAAGGTAAATTGCTACACAAGGGTCTAACAATACTACATGAGAGAATGATTTTCTTGGANGTAAATTGCTACACAAGGGTCTAGCAATACTACATGAGAGAATGATTTTCTTGGAAACAATGGTTTACAAAAATATAATGTGAACAAAAACAAAACAAAAGTCCAATAATAATAACCCAAACTGGATTTTATGTATATACATGTTAATCGTTACTAAATTCTCAAAATTTAATTGCGTTCCATCTCAGTGTATAAAAATATTCCACTTATATAAGAACCGCAGCAATGGTCATTGATACATTCATACCTGTGCAAAGGTGAACCCTTTCAGAGTTTATACACTGTAAAATAGATCTTACAACAAAAGTGATTTTACTTTACATATGAATGAGTCCTAGATAAATCTCCATACCTCTACATTGACTGGGTTGCCTTCCTGAGCCACTGACTTTACTGAATGTACTTGCTGCATCAAGAGATCACAGTAGAGCCTTAATTCTGACTTCTTACTCTTGATAATGTCTGGGGAAACCTCTCCTTAATAATTCAAATGAGATAACAATTCATATTATATATAACAATTTAGAAAAATGCTTGTATTTTAAAAAAAGACATCTATGATTGCTACCAAATTCTTAGTGTCCTTACACAATCATATTCACAGGAGTCTCAAACAAAAACAAGACTTAGTGTGTGTGTGCCTGGAGCTCCCTCTCATTGTATTCAGTTTACTGAAGTATACAACTATACATGTCTACTTCTAGTACTTCATGATTTCTGTGTAGACAATTATCAGTCAGTCCCACAATGATGATTTATTCAAGTACACATGCACATGTATAAATGATTTTTTTCCCCTCAAGCTTTGCTGGAGTCTTGTAGACTTGCATTATTTTAATTAATTTCATGTGTCTACACTAATTCGGTCATAGAGAAACCAGAGAAATAACAAGAAATTGAATGAAATATAAAATTTTGTAGAATAACTTGTTTATAAAAACTGAGTGTAACCTGCAGTGTCCTTAATCCTCCCATTGGTAAGTGAAGCTTTAGCGGTTCCCAGTGACACCAGCCATCTCTGCCTCTCTTGTGGATTTGAGGCTCTCAGATAGAAATGCGACTCTCCAGGAATGATCAAATCTAACCGACATTTGTCTGTTGAGTGCACTAATAAAAGGTAAATAAACAATAGATTAACTTGTTATTTGCTAAATAAGTGTACTCTATTTGAAAATTTATTCGTCATCTCACTCAAACTTGTAAGAATAACTTTGGTAAGAGTTGTCTAATAAACAGTTTGGGAACACATCCCCTGCACAGCTATCTGATTGAATTTATACAGATCTCTCAGATAGCGTACAGCTGTGCACTATCTGAGAGATCTGTATTTTTATAATCAGATTTCCTATAGTGACAATGTCATTATTCCTCATTAGCGAGAAAATAAACATTACCATACACAGCTGTTTTACTATTTTGATTGAAAATAATGACAAATCCCATGCAACACTGAATAAGTGAAAAACACTCAACGTACATGTATCTCAAATTACCTCTGAAAAACCGATACAGTAATGCAATAAAAAAAAAATTCATATAAACGTTGTAAGAGATACTAAAGTTGAAATCTAAGTCAAATCATGAATATACTTTTGTCTTGGTTACAGGTATATATATATTTACAATAGTATTGGACATAAAAGTTGTGAGGTTAAATTGGTATATTGTGATAATTCGTCCTAAGATATGTATCGCGATACAGCCAATGAAAACCTGGTATTTCTAGACATATGTAAATTCTGGAAAAATTACGTTTATCTGTGGTGTTTTGAATTTACTGTTATTGTACAGGAAGTAACAAAAATAAAAGAAGTAGGTTATGAGTCATTTGATTATTATCTGAACTGATTTTTTTGTTACTTGTTAATACAAATAAATGTTCAAAATAAACCAAATTTGATATTTATGTGCAAACATACTTATTAAAGGAGTACTGAAAATAAGAGAAAAATAAGGAAAAATGCAACATCCTTGAATATCATGAAATTATCAAAATATCAAGAAAAAATTTCGTGATATATTGCGATACAAAATTGTTGGTGATACTCATCCTTATTGGACACCTTAACACTTTTTCTTCTTCTTTTTTGAAACAAGTGTTTTTTCTTGGACACACAGGGCATACATGTACTTGCTGTAAATATCATGTTTTTGTGTACGATATTGTGCTTATAACTGCAAAGACCGAATCACCAAAGTTGGTTTGGGGTATGAATACAAGAACTACTTACGGGTTCTAAATATGTAATATATTGAATTGTTTTAGGTTGAAAATGTATAAACTGTTGACAATTTGATGTTTTTTATTTTCAAAAAAAATTAATTAAATACTTGTGGTTATTAATTTTTTTTTAATTTTGCACTCCTTTTTGTCGTGTACGATATGACATCATGTGTGCATAAATGTCATAATTGCTGTATCTTTTTTCGTGTACATTTCATTGTGATGTAACATTACTAACCTAATGGCTTCCATGAACCGCTACTTCCCCAAAGGATTGAGCGGAAAGTTAAAACATTACAAAAGCACAAAACAAATACATTTTCTTCAAGAATGTAAATATAAGCAATAAATTTAGATTTATTGAAAGATGTACATGTAGTCTCAACGACCACAACGGTGTGTGTGCAAACAAATTTTCATATCGCGCTAACGCGCGTTCAGTTATGAGACTACATCTTTCAATAAATCATAATTCATTGCTTAAAAGTCTATTTACACGACCATCGTGCAAATAGCTATATAAACATATATTCACTGCGTACCTAACCTTACCGGAGACTAAATGTTCAACATTATCACATAACAGTCGAGTGAATATATTATATTGTGCTGAAATATTACATATATGACCGTCATGCATATAGACAGTTGAAATATTATGAACACGACGGTCATGCGAATAGCTGTTCAACAGTAATTTATGTACATGACTGTTGTGCATATAGACACTACCCGTACCGTTCCCATCCTGATCAGTTCTCTACTTCTCTTTCCGCGACTTTCAAGTACTTACCATTGATATCACATACGGCCATTCGAATTGACCCCTTACATCCATGATTTACTTCCTCTTGTGACTTATAATATGAAAGAATCCCATTGTCCAACACAAACCAACGGGGCTGCCAACCTGATTATCCACAAAAGGAAAAAAAGAGGAAAACATAATATCGAACGAAATACAATGATATATGTGATCATGAAAACTCTTTACAAAATCTTTAATTCTGTCTTATCAAAGACATATATAGTAGATACACACTTTTAATCTCGTGCGTCAAAAGTTTACCTGTCAAATAATTGGTCCATTTCAACAACACACCCTCCATATTGAGGAAATCAGTAGCGATACATCGCAGATACTACACGCGAGACGACAGCATGACATGAAGCTTTAAACAGAGAATGTCATACTCAAGTTCCTTGTTTTTCAATACTCTGGACAAATTCGTCAGCTGTAGACATCGCACCGTCGGCCTTCACCCTAAGCTTTGCCGTTGGCTCTCGTGGCATCTATTTCCGGTTTGTGAGTACAGTACCAACTAATTCGATCGTGAAATATTCGACTCGTATACTTTTTCTTAAATGCTAGTTGTCAGACTCTGGACGTACATGTAGATTAAGAGGACATAAAAGTTTGAAAATACCAAGGGACTAATTCACTTTTTATAATCGGGAAAAAAATGACAAGCAAACTTTGAACCTTCTGTTTGCAAAGATAGAAACAATATAATTTAGCCTTTAATAGTCTTTTAAAAAATTGTGTATGAAATTTAAAATGGCAAATTTTACTTTAAAAATTCTTGAATTGCTATAATATACATACTAAACATATTTTTTGAAACTTTATAAACAATATCATACCCTAACCATAAGCTCTCTACAACTACGTTGATTCTTTCATGATTTTTTTCGGAACAGATCTTTATTTTGCGTCGTATTATATAAATACAAACATAAGCTCTGAAGAGCTTGTATTTCGACAAACAAAGGTAAAAAACAAAGGTAAAAAAACAAACAAAAAACTGTACAAGGACAAACAGACATAGAAACAGTACAAGGCATAATTCAATACACAGAACACATTAGACTTTGATCATTTAATGTGAAAAACAAAGGGTGTGTGTGTGTGTGTCGTGAATCAGTCATAAATTGGCGAATTAAAAATTTGTTAAACGTAATCATAGTCCCAAAAAACATATATGTGACTGCGACTAACGTCATAATGAGAAATCGGCGATAGAAATCTCAACCCAGCGGGCACACGACGTCTATACAACGTTCAGAAATGGTCGATATTTGGTCACGACGTC
>CAJDSM010003864.1:0-13280 GCA_903981925.1 Ostrea lurida
GCAAGGTTTTTGTTTTTATCCCGTAAGTTTTGTGATATGTTGTATACAATAGTATTTATAACTTTTTATGTCAAGGTTAATTCAAGGCCAGGAACGGTTAATACTATAGGACCTTGAAATTCCAATAGAGTAGGCAATAATCTATCTATTGATGGTTTATTACAAGTTTTGTCCTGAGGTGCACCATTTAAACACTTAGTATGAACATAATTATACCTGTCTGTCTTTACGTAATAAGCAGAACTATTTTTAAAAACGCTGCTATTAAAATTCAATCAGATATCATATGAACTGAATTCCAGAATCGTCAAAGCAATTAGTTTGAAATCTGAAAATTTTACTTTGTTGTAAATATTGCAATTACCTGTCATTTTAATCAGAAGCATTATGAAAATGAACACTAAGTTTAAGATTTTAGCAAAGTAAGGTTTTTTGGTTCTGTAGAATATACATGGCATTATAAAGAAAATCAATTTTTGTACGGGAAGACAATAATGCAATTTGCTTTATTTTGAAAATCACAATATGTTTTCTCACAGAAATATCGATAACACAAGCTTACATGTATATACCTTTTTTTTCTTTTTTTTTCCCTCGTTTATATACCTGTCACTGAAACTGCAATTCGCAATTTCCGACACCAAAATGACACTGATATTGCGTCGATTTTGTCATACTTTTAGTTCTACAGTCTAAGACGACTTTTTTCATATATAGTAAAACTGGTGTAATAAGGTGTATTATAAAATAAAATAGAGGATTATCGAATCAAACACTTTCCTTTGTAAACTATTAATTTAAGGGTAGGAGATCAATTAAGAATGGCCACAACAGGTGCGACAAATTCTGTATTGTTAGATATTCTCTATCGTCTATATCAATTAAGATTTCTGTCCATGGATTTGAAAATATTTTCTTGGTGTGATTTTGTTTTACTAGAGACGAAAGTCAATGTTTTCGGGGTTTTTGTTGTTGTTCCATCATGGAGCATCTAGATTTGGTACTAAGTTTAAGCAAAATGCAAATGATATCAACAATGCTTAACTCTTCACATTTTAACCCAGAACAATTTTACAAAGACTCCGCCGATGTTGTGACATTTATTATGTTCATTATATTGCCTGACGTAACTATGTACCTGTAGACGTTTAAAGATCTGGCAATCAAATTAGAATTCAATGTTTTTGGCGCCTTCCGTCAAGTGGGTAGTAACAAATCAAACGTTAATGAAGTTCTCTATCACTGTTTATTTTTTATTTGGCCAACACCTATTTGAATTATGTTTATTTTCCCTTTAGAGGGGACACGACCTTTCGTCTTAACTTGAAACGATCTCAAGTACACAAGATACTGTGTGCCAAGGTTGGTAAAGGCTATGAAAAATACGACATATCTAGACAGGCATGCATTGCACGAACTCGAGTTTTCTACAATTTCCGAAATCGTTCTACCCCCCCCCCCCCCCCCCCCACGGTAAAGTAACATGTCGACGGATAGAGATTCGCGCAACCCGACACGTAGAACGCAGGGCCGTTCCTCATTCTTCCACTTTTTGACAACTATTTTAATTTCACACGCAAAATAAGATATACCGGTGAATTGGTCCTCCACCCCACTCTTTTGGTGGTATAGTAATGATTGTTTATTAACATGTATTTTATGTATGAATGAGCTGATTAAATGAAGGACGAATGGAGCCTTTCTGCTATTTTCAATGAGGTGAAATTCATAAAATAACACAAATTGTAAGCTTATTTTTCTTTGTTGTTGTTGTTGTTTGTTTTTAAATAGAAAAAAATGTTTTTAAATAGAAAAAATAGATAAGTTCTTCCAATAAAAGTAACAATAAATCAAAAGATGAATCGTGTTTTATTTCTCAGAGAGTGGAAAAAAATTATTGCTTCTTTGTCCGAAACAAGAGAATGCCAATAGTATGTATTAATAGTTGCTGCAGATGATTTTATGATAATGTTGCAACAATTTTGACAGATCAGGAACGAGAAACAGCGACATGAAATTCGGGCAGACAGTAGCTTACATTATTTGTTATGCAAGGCCGTAACCAGGAATATCCATTGGGGGTGCACAAGACTAAGGCAAGGGGTATGGAGGTCGCTTTAGGCTCCCAATTGGTTCAGAGATGCTCTTGGAAAGGGCTGGGGCCCGGAGACTGAGATCATTTAGCATTTTCATTGGGTCTGGGGGGTTATTTAAGCCCCAGCGAGTCCAGGACGGGTCCTGGTAAGGGGTCCAGCCCCCGGAAGCTGAGAGAATTGACATTTTCATTCCAAAATGGGGGGTGCACGAGCACCCAGTGCAACCCCCCAACCCCCTGGGTTGCGGCCTTGATATGCATTTTTAAATGACGAATATTCTGCTATTTTGACAGAAACAAAATACTTGGGATGATGTTCGGGAACATTTTATAGAAGATAGCTACCACTCCTATAACACTGGCAACTTCACCGACGACGAAGTCCGAGACCCAGGAAAACTTATTTTGGATCTCATTAGCCAAGTCCTTAAGTGCAAAGAGGGCGTCTACCAAAAATTAGAGGTATGCGGTGTGCTATTATCCTGTTACTAATGTAGAGTCATTCTTATTTTTAAAATATTTAAAATTCCCAGTAGTTCTACTATCTCTTTTTGATTGAACTCGGCCCTTCATATAATGTAAAAAAAAATATTCTTAAATTAAAGTATCAGTTCTAATTGGTAAATGTTATCTTTAATTAACATATCAAGATACCATTGACGCATGAAATTCAATTTTTAACTTAATTGTTGATCAGTATCTTAGCTTTTACAAATGGCCTTTTAAATTCAAGGATTGGGTTGTGGGAATAATGTTGTATACGAGACATACAGATCTACTGCTAACTGATTTCACGTTCTACATCAGATGATATTGTTTCTCAATCACATGTTTGATAATCTTGAATTATGAATCGTTATAATAAATGTATTTCAAACGATGTCCATCTTACTTTAAAAAGCAAAAGGATTACTCCCACACTGGTAATTCAATAAATATTTTATTTTATCTTCTGTTCCAATTTTATTAATACATGTATACATATATTTTTCTGGATTCAATATTACACAAATATAGTCCTGATGAAGTGCGTTACAATACATAAAAATAATATTTTGATATATTGCATGCAGAAAAACATATACTTCGTGCTCAGTCGATATGCTTTTCTGTGAAGTCGATATATCTATGGATAGACCTCATGAAAGGACTATATTATTTGTATAATATCAGTTGTATATTATATGAAATATGAATTTTTCAGCAAAAGCATGTGGAAGTTATGAAAGCTGAAGAGAAGGCTGATGAATACAGAGGTAAGCATATTTAATTAATCCTGTCTATTATCAAAATCCATCACTGTAATTGTTTCTGGAGTACAATGTAAGATGAAAAATATACGACATAACAGATAGACAGTTTTTTTTTAAGTGAAAGAGTACAAGATGTAACCAAAATGAGCTAAATTTTGAAACGCTCCCTCAATTCATCACACAGCCTATCCGAATTCAATTAATGTCCCTGCTGATGCTCTTTCGTTTAAAATTACTTACAAAGTGATTTTCAGAATTGAATGTTTATAAGGGATGAATGCGTCCATTTCAATCATTCACGAGCACGAGACGCTTTTAACTTTGCAGAGGTGAATACCATTACGGGCGAAAGTACATGTACTAGTAATTCGTATTTTTTTTTTTTAAATCTTAATGAAGCACAATTATAACATGCATTTTAAATATTGTGTAGCGAAAGCCGAGGAAGCATACCAAACGTTAATAAACGAAAGAAGAGAGACAACCGACAAATTGCTGGAAGCAGCGAAAACCAAGACCAAACTAGCATGCATGGAACGCTTATACGAGGAGAAATCCGAAAAATTACTAGAGTAATTACATCAACGTTATTGATTAATCGATCTTCATCATACATAATTGCCAAACGACAATTACAGTTAGAAGTTAACCGACAATTAATAATTACTGCACTCCGGTGGAGAATTATTTCGTAATAAAGTATTTGGTAGTAGTTAGTTAGAATTAATAGCCAGGACTATTTAGTCCGATAAATCAAGAATTGCTTAAGAAATATAGCATTTGATTTCAAAGGTTGCAAAGGATAAGCACAGTGTCTATGTGGGAAAAGGAACGAGAGAAAGTGGTGAGGGATTACCAAACTAAGTGAGTTATGGAAAATATGTCGTAAATTGAAGAGAAAAAAAATGCGCTAAAATACCTTGTGAAAGATATTAACTTTATACTCTTCACAAATAAATCAAATTTGTAGAATTAAAAAAAAAAAATTAGCATTGGACGGATACACTGAATACATGGACACTATACTGTATATGATTTGTAATTTTAACAAATATATATTTTCAGGATAACGGATCTTGAAAACGAAATTTCTGGACTAAAACAAAATTCGAGAAGTATTTCTAGAAGAATGTCGGTATGTACAGCTTTGAAATTACATGTATTAGGCATTTACATGTACCCTTATCTCTGGTTGTAAAGGATAATATATATATATCATTGTTTCAGAATATTGACGATCAAAATAAGATGTTTAAACTGAGACAAGAGAGAAGAGGGTCTCTTCAAGGTACAGTGTGATTTTCATCTGCTGGATTGATGTACACTATATGATGAAGTTATTAGTTGTACTTGCTGTTTTTGCATTGGTTTTTTCACTCTCTTTCATTTATAATTACATACATGTACTTTGATAAGTTGGTATGACTGCTTAACGGAAATAAACAAACATATTCATGAATTTGAAATACAATTTCATGCGTCCTTGAAATCAAACCTTTGGTAAGTGGAGGGAAACCACAATTTGTACCGAAGCCAAATGGCGCTACCCATGTGAAATATCGTCGTGGTAGCTCAGTTGGTAGAGCTCTTGCCTCGTGATATACATTATTTTAAAAGGTGTGAGATAAGGTGAGAGAAAGGTGCGATATGACGCGGAATGAAAATGGTAATAATAGTCCATGAGCCAAGTAGGCAAAGTTGGACCCATCGGTACCACTTGGGGGGGGGGGGGGGGGGGCAAATTCTCATATGCATTTTTGTTTAGGACAACATCCCTAGTAACCATTCCTGTATGATAGACATGCACAAGTGGCAGCTTAGTATGAGGTATAAGTGTCTTTAAAAAGGTACCTCAATTCTGCTTTTTAGCCTCGTATTTTGTACAATGCTACCATATAGATTCTTTACACACTTAGAAGACATATTTTGTTTACAATAACTATGTGGAGTATATTATGAATTCTATACAATAAAAAATACCAAAAATGATGTGATTTTCCTGCACAATTTGTACCATAATTTTAACATTATACTATAGTCATAGCACAAGTAGACAATAATAGGCAATTATAATCTCTAGAAAGGTCATAGAACATTCTACCAATCTTTTATATAATTTAAATACCATATCTAGAGCATCATCAGGTATGTTCTCCACAGTTATTGACATACTTAAACCTTCAACATTCTGCTTTTGTATACCTTTACAGTGAACTATAATATTTTTATATTATGAATTATTTAATATCAGTCTCTGATAATCTTTTTCTATCAGATTGTGGCACATTTTGAGGAAAACATGTATAAATGTTTTATTCTAACCACAAAGGTAGACCAATTTGATATGAAGGACATCGCAATGTGGCAGCTTAGTGTATTTTTATGCTAGTAGTTGGTTTTTTTCCTGATTGTGTCCCCTTGGAACAAAGAGTTTAGATTCCTTGCTTTAACGTGGGAAGAATATATTGAGCACCAAGCAATGTTCCGGGGTACATTATGGGATTACACAGAACTTGATTTATGTGTATACATAAATTATTTAATTTTTGCTTATTATTATGCAAAGATTAATCATACTGCCAAATATTAACACGGGGCTTTTTGCGAGTTTTAATTTTCTAATAAAGCAAAATTCCTCATTCTTGTCATGGGCTGACTGTACTTTATGACTATGACGAGTACTTTGTACTAGATGCCAATTATAGCTTTAAATTACAGTACACAGCAATATCCTATCACAGTGTTTCTGTGTCTTTTCAGTTACAGTTGTAGTTGCACTAAAATGCAGTAGAAAATGCCACAGAGTAGCAATTATCACTCTGGGTGTAAAATGAAATTATACACTAACCATTTTGTACATGTACTATGTCAATTTCAAAGTCTCGTTTTTTCCCTTTGCAGAAAACAGTTCCCCAGATGTGGAAACTCTCAAACGAGACATATTCACCAGAGAAAAGGTGACGATTGATTTACGTCATGATTTTCTTTCTATTATTTTGATGTTGTAATATATACCATCATCATCATAATCATATCATATACCTTTCCAAGAGTCACAAGATGATGTACACTGCAAATACAAGTACATACAATGTCATATATAATCAAATTACCAGTGTACAAAATGATATGTAATTTGCTCCTTTGATGAAATCTGAAAGCTAATGGCAAGTCAGCTGATTTTGCTACAAAAATTCATTTAAAGCTTAGACACACAAATGATTACGGTACATTTTCCCCCAAAAAGCCATCCTTGTTGTTAATTTTGTGATTTTTAGTGCTTATGTAAAAATAATTTTCTGTCGTATGAACGATCATGCATTTGTCGCCAGATATTGATCAATTATTCAACAAAAATTTGTATGGCAAAGGCTTCTATCTCAATGGAAACACTATAGTTACATTTATTTTATATGTTAACTTATACATTTTTAATGTAATTGTTTCTGCAAGATATAATGATAAATTCTCGAAACAGTAGTGGGGGCGATGCCATATTGAACAGAATATTTATAAGAGATCGGAGGTAATGAGAGACTAATGCTTTTTTCTTTGCACAGGACATTAGTAATTTAGAGACGGTACTATACGATCAGCAAAAGATATTTATGTCGGTGGTAGCAGGATTGAAAACAGATATAAGGTAAAAACCATTAGAGACGCAAAAATAGTATACTGATTCATTAAAAGCTTCCATTTTATTGTATATCTCGGATAAATGAATCCAAACCTTTTTACTTTGTACTCTATGCATGTGTATAATTTAAGCTTGGGACAGGGGAAACTACTAACACTTCTGTCCACCTACAAAACTGTAGATCTCATAGAGAAAAATAGGGACCAAAAAGCAGTTTTATGTCGAGCTATGACCTCTTTTAATTTCAATTTGATTTCTATCGAAAATAGATCGAGTACATACATCAAGACTTAGAAAATGGTATTAGTTGAGTTAAAGGGGTATGGAACAACGTTCATGAGCTCAAAAGTCAAATTTTTGGATTTCCATTTTTAATGTTTACAATGCTCAACTTACGGGTATTTTAATTGTGCCAGCAAGAAAATTGTGAACTGTCATGTGTTGAGTTTTACAAGAGGATACATGCTAACTTACAGTCAGACCCCTGCCTCTGAAAAAAAAAACGTCACGCCCGCCCCCCCCCCTAACGCAGAATTCCCTTGGATCCGCCCCTGCAATGTTACCTCTCAACATAATGCATATTATCATTTGTTATACTGAATGTTGATAAAAACAACAAAACCGTTTTCGTCTGTTGAACTTTTGATCACGTCGATCGCCGATGTTCGTAATATCACTGCTTGGTAGCGAGTATTGCGTTTAACACAAACGCTCAAACGATGTAATCTAACAATCTACGGCGAACCGTACGCGCAGAAATCTGACGCATGTAACAATTTTTCAAAATGTTACCCGTCGTCAAGTAATGTTTCCCATTGCTAGATACTAGTCTATTACCCTGGGGGGCGTGTTTTCTATTCTCAGAGGGAAACAGTATGTTTTGTCAACTGTTCCTTGTCCAATCAGATGTAAGGTTGAAGGACACAGCAAGTTTTTTGTTTTTCTCCCGTAAAAGTTTTTGTACAAATTCTGCTTCATATGAATATAAAAATAAGTCTGCCAATAAGGGGGCACAATTAGTGCTGATAGAATGATATTTTATTGTGAATGTTTACCGATTAACCCTCACTGTCCTACATAGCAGATATGCAAAACTTAAATATTTCTGAAAATAATACATGCGGCTTGTTTAAAGAACGATTTACTATTGACAAATCAACAATTAATATGCTTAGCACTTTTAAATTTTCTTTATAGCAGGCGAGGGATTGTAGTTGAACGAGAAATTTACATGATTGTTATTGTAAATGAAAACTTGAGATGACATATTACATTAACGGCAAAATTACAATTCAACTCTATGACAAACGGGGCGATTTTAGCTTCTCCATCGTCAACTTAAATTCCCATATTTATGTAGCAATATTCCATCATCACCTGCATATGGTGTTTATGTCTCTCAACTTAATCGATCCGCTAGAGCTTGTTCTTCGCATGATTAGTTTTTGAATCGAGACAGATTATTTACAAACAAGTTGTTGTTGCAGGGGTTTTAACAGTCACGTTTAAAGTCGGCATTTGGTCGTCAGAACGATTTGTTTGACCATACAACCTGTCATTGAGTCAAATGCTGTCTAACTCTAACGTGTTTCATAGCAATTGTTAAGCCGTTCTCTAAATACAGGTTTTGACAACGGATTACTAGTACTCCTTTATCTGATCAAGACAATGGGCAAACAGCAAACTTGGCCGGTCTACAGGGGATGTTTACTCCTCCTAGGCATCTGATTCACCTCTGGTGTACTCGGAGGTCCGTGTTTGCCCAACTCTTGTTTTGTATTTTATTTGAGACTTACGAGATTGATCACTGTTATTTATCTTCGCCTTTTCATTTCATTGACAGCAAATTAAGCGAACATTTTTATGACGAGGAGACTTCGGAGAGAGATCCAGAATTTGTCAGCCTTCTTAGGAATGTGACCACAATTTATGATGCCTTAGCTGAAGGAACCTTGCAGCAAACCAAGAGTTCGCTGCCTCCTCACTATACCTACCACGACAGAGTGAGTTTCTTTATAGACTATGGTTTATTTGGTATGGTTATACAATATATATATATGCTTCGATACCCACTTCCACTCTAGCCGGAAGCTGACCTCGTGACTTCCGGAACCAAATCTGCTAGAAGCGTGCTTAGCAGGTCGTTACATGTAGTTCAAACCCGAGGTGGGGTGGGAGTGGGCATTCATATGTACATAATTTTCGTACATGTATAGTGATGATAAAATATTACCATACTAATAAAAAGTCATAACTTGAATTTTACTCAATTGTCACACAAGAGAGAATCTCTAATTGGAGAGAGCTGACAAAATTTTGTTAGTGATCTGTGCCTCTCTTAGTACATAAGCAGACAATGTGTTAGTGACAACCCTTATCGGTGGTATGCAGTCTTTTAATGCTCAAGATTGTTAAGATACAAGTTAACCATCGTTTTTAAAAGAACGCAGTTGTGAATTTCTGAGTACAGTCTGTCTCTCAGTACCTCTTGTATAGAGATAATACGAATACAAGATAAATTGTTGTAAAGGAGGAACTTCCGATAAATTATGCCACAACATATACGAGAGGTGGTGTAAATCAAATGTGAATTCTAAAAAGAATTTCAAAGAACTTGTATTGAATTTGAAATGACAAATCTTTTCTCAAATAAACCTTCTACAATACTCATTGACAATAGCTTCTTGTCTTTGGTAATCAATTCTTTCAACAATATCCTAGAATATCCATGGGTACAAATTGTGCTCCTTTATTAGCTGACTTGTTTTTGTATTTTGTACTTTTATGAGACAGAATGTATCTAAAACTTCTACATGAAAAGAAAAAATATCTTGCTGTGGGTCCTCAACTTCAGATAGGTCGACGTTTTATTTAGTTAACCTGACTAAGACTATGGGCTCACGGCGGGTGTGACAGGTCAACAGGGGATGCTTACTCCTCCTAGGCACCTGATCCCACCTCTGGTGTGTCCAGGGGTCCGTGATTGCCCAACTCTTGTTTTTGTATTCTATTTAGGATTTATTACGAGATTGATCACTGTTCGTTATCTTTGACTTTAGTAACAGTGACCATTTTCATTCCTATGTCGTTTTTTAAAGTATATGTTCACGTGAACTCGAAATAAAGGAGGACGTCACAGAGTCTTCCATATGTGCTTATATTTGGATATTTCCCGGTAAACTAACAAATCAAACTTTTATATGACTCACTGGATGGTTTCAGCTTTTCCATCGTTTCATTCAATACAGTTGACCTTCGATATCTCGAACACAGATATCTCGAATACCATGGCTATGTTGAACTGATTTGGAGGTCCCAATCACCTATTTTCTTAGTAATTTTACCCTCGATATCTCGAATCCTATCTCCAACTTTTTTCATGGTTCCATCGAGTTCGAGATAACGAGGTTCTATTGTATATATGTACTCGTTTTCCTAGTTTCGAATAAGGTATCTTTATGCCCCCGTGATCGAAGATCGGGGGCATATTGGTTTTTGTCCTGTCGTATTCTGTCTGAAACTTTAAACCGCTGGGCTTATAACTTTTGAATGGTAAGTACTATGGGCTTTGATATCCACATGTATGGTTCTATACAAGACCTTTCCGTGGGTACAAAATTTATGACCTCCTGACCTTACCTTGAAGTTTGACCCCTCACTTTTCCAAAACTTACTAACCTTAGCTATAACTTTTTGATAAGTTACTAGGGCTTTGATTTTTTACATGTATGTTTTATTATGACAAGACACTTGTCCAGTGTGGTACCAACATTGTTGAGCCTTTCGTTGACCTTGACCTTGGAAGTTTGAACCTACTTGTGTCAAAACTTTAACCTTAGCTATAGATCTTTGAAGTGATAATCACTAGGGCTTGAATTTCACGAAGATGTTTCTTATGACAAGACCTTATCCGTGAGTAGGATCGCTACCAACATTCGTTGACCTCCATGACCCTTGAAGTTGATGCCCAACCCCTACTTGTTTCAAAACTTTAACCTTAGCTATAACTTGTTGAATGAAAGTACTAGGGCTTTGATATTTCCAAGTATGTTTTTTATTACAAGACCTTTTCCATGGGGGTACCAAATTTTTACCTTCCTGAGCTTGGAAGTTGACCTACTTACAAAACAGTAACCTTAGCTATAACTTTTGAATGATAAGTAATAGGGCTTTTGAATATTTCACAGTATGTTTGCTATATGACAAGACCTTTCTTCGTGGTACAAACTTCTTTTGACCATCCTGACCTTGATTTTGAACTTGACCTACTTTTCAAAAAACTTTAAATTAGCGCATAAACTTTGAATGGCAAGAGTATAGGGCATCATATTCAGATGTGTTCCTTGACTAGTCCTTTATCTGGTACAAGAATGTTTGACCTTGACCTTGAATTTTGAAGCTACATTTTTAAAACTTTAACATTGCCGTAACTTATTGAATGGTAAAGGGATAACCTTTCTGTTTCAATGCAATAATCCTTATGGACAAGCTCCTTCCAGCTGGGCATGTGGAATACGGGGGCATTGACGTGTTTCACAAACACATCTTGTTTTGATTGGGATATGTTTGAAACCATTTTTCCATACCAACAGTATATTTGAATTTTTACTTTAAATGTCACACAAAATAAATTCTGTAAAGGTCACCATTTATAATTTTATGACGACGAAAAAGACACTTATTGTTGTGCTTTACAACGATTTCCCCAGTTCCGAATAACCTCTGTTTACAAGGGGTTGGACAATGCATATAAAGGAGAATGGACTTTCGATTGAAATAAACGTTTTGAAATTTGATTTTGCATCTGAAGAATCACGCATGATTTTGGTTTAACTTCAAAAACAATCCATACGCTTTATAAACGTCTTGAAAATGAGGGGGCTTCCCAATTAAAAAAAAATATTATTACGTGTATTAGACATTAGCAAACATAAGCGCCCATTAATATTAAAGTTTATTATGTTTTACTGAACAATTTCGTACCAGAAGATAAAGTTTTCACTTATTATGAAACTTAAATCATTCGGAACTGGAAAATGATTTGGAACTAGGAAAACCACTGTACTGGTAGTCTTCTTTATTTTCAAATGCCTTGTTAATTTGTGGAAGTTTATCTTTAATTAGGAGGTTAAAATCAAAAGAGTGCGAAGACTATCTAAAGCCAGCACGTTGCCTAAGCTTCCACAAGGGTGAGTTTCTTGTTACAATTTGATTTAGAACATCTTTAATCTGATATGCATTGCGTCATTCTCTCACCATGGCTTCCACTGTGTGGCTTCCACTGTGTAACGTGTTCTCTGGTGAAATTGATAAATCATGATGACGCACATTCTTACGCATTCGTTTAAGAAAATACAGGATTATTTTTCAATTCTTGGTTGTAAAGGTCAAATATTGGAAATCTCTGCGCGTATTCCTCATTTCTACGAAAAATTCACATCAGACCCACCTCTAACTCTTCGTTTGTGTGATTTTATGTAATTTCCATTTATAGTATCTAGCATATAATCTACTAATTGTTTATGTAATCTATGTAGATATCGAAAAGTTGTTTTTTTAATTGTGTAATCATGAAATAAAATATGATATACACATACATGTACAACCGGTAATACGCGTAAAACTGTTGATTCTTGAAGTGATTTAGGTCGAATACGGAATCAGAAAATTCGAGTAGACAGGTTTGTAAATATCTGCTACTCTAGGTAGCGGTTTCATAGACCGTGAACAATATACTGTGGAATCATTTTAATTCGTGGGAGGAAATGTTCATGGGTAACCAAAATTTTACTAGTTCGACACGGGGGGGCGTAATTTCACACGCAAGATATAATTATACACTTTCTTTGTCTCATCACCTACACGCCTACTCAGATAATTAAAGTACATGTATATCTGTTCACTGAATTATGGATTTGTTATGCAGTCGTGATCGTGAAATATCGCGAGTCATTTACAACACCAGCTAAGTAATGCAACTGGAATAATAACTATAGAGATTTAAAATAAATAAATAAATAAAAATGTTCGTGGGGATTAAATTCGTGGGAAGGGTAACCACAAAATCCGAACCGAATAATTGATGCCCCCCCCCCCCCCCCCCCCCCCCCCCCCCCCCCCCCCCACCCCCCCCCCCCCCCCCTCCTCCCCCCCCCCCCCCCCCCCCCCGCCCCCCCCCCCCCCCCCCCCCCCCCGAACAGTGATGATTCCACAGCACATATCATCGTAAAAAGTTAAAGTAGTGCCGGGTGGCAGTAACCGAGCAAATATTATTCTAATGCAATTGTTTTGTAAC
>CAJDSM010003868.1:0-24063 GCA_903981925.1 Ostrea lurida
CTTACAGAGAATGGCTCTTAAATCATCACCTACAAGAAAGAAATGAGTAAATATATTTGTACGTACTAGTATATATTCGTTTCAGTTTATTTCACTCAACACCATGGATTGATACATGAGGTAGAAAAAAAACCTATTCACACATATAGCATATATATATAGTAATGGGGGTCAAATAGAAGAAAAATCAGGAGAACAGACAATATTATTGATTTTTAAAATTTCGTAGAGATACAGAATCTTTAGAAGACATCTTTTTTTAGTGTTTGGGGGCAGACTTTAAGAATCTCTACATAATTTGAACAATACTTTAAATTCAAGAATATAATGAAATTCATAGCCATATGTCATTCGGTCAACCTCGGCTGATCCAGAACCTACATCAAACCTCGGCTGTATGATAGTACTTGATATGCGTATTAGACTGGACTGCCTGCCCTTGATTCCAAACGCTCCGCTGTTGATTTAGCATGGCGTTATCATCGACAGCGTACCAGTCTATATGCGTATCCGCCTTACATTTGTGATCTGCCCGCCGTTAACCACTTAGAGAAAACACAGCGCTTGCTTAGAATAGTTCTTAAAATTGGATCAAATTCAATAATTTGTTGACTTTACACTTCAGAGTTGACGTTAACCATGTTTTGAAAGAGAAAACAATTACAGACATTAAAAGTTTTAAATGTTGGACAAGATTGTACATCAACATGTGTAAACAGTATACTCAGGAGCGCAGCCATCTTCTCAATGGCGCTTTACGTCATACAGCCGAGGTGAGTACGAGACCTGTACAAATATTCCGAGGTTGGCCGATCGAGTGATCAATCACAGGAACCGGTAATTTGATCTGTAATAATGATATTAAGGGTCTATACTATACCACCTCCTATTAAAAAACACAAGGAATGAAACGGATTTCCCCCTCAAAACATCGTTTCAAAATAGCTCTCGAATTATGCTTTTATTGTCACCCACCTCGAAATGCTTCCTGGTTCAGTAAATCCACTTTCTATGCTATCGATCCACCTGTAAAATAATCCTCATCGACGCTGATAAATCGGATAATTCGGTGGGTTTTCGAGGACACTTTTTACATTCAAACACAGAGTCCATGAGTAACGTCACTTCCGGTATCCCAAGTAAACAGATAACTCAGAGTCACTTTGAAACTCGAATTTCATATCTAAATCTTAAATATTGATAAATTGTTTATTTCTTTAAATATTGTGATATGCTTTTATCAAATATAGATTTGCTAACGCGAAAAACGTTTACATGATTTTATTCGATGAATGTAAAAGAAGTGTATGACTACCGGAAGTGACGTTACTCATGGACTCTGTGTTTGAATGTAAAAAGTGTCCTCAGAAACCCACCGAATTATCCGATTTATCAGCGTCGATGAGGATTATTTTATAGGTGGATCGATAGCATAGAAAGTGGATTTACTGAACCAGGAAGCATTTCGAGGTGGGTGACAATAAAAGCATAATTCGAGAGCTATTTTGAAACGATGTTTTGAGGGAAAAATCAGTTTCATTCCTTTTTTTTGATAGGGGGTGGTATAGTATAGACCCTTAATATCATTATTACAGATCAAATTACCGGTTCCTGTGGATCAATATGTATGCGCACGCCATTCGGAACTCCGCGCGTGGCTCGTACCTCGCACACTGACCTCGGATGTGATCGGACTGTTGCCATATTGGATATTTGAATTCAGTGTTTAAAACAAAATATCCGTTTCGTCAGCTCCACTTACACGACCGTTATATCAACATGAAAATGGTTGCAAATAACTTACAATTACAAAATGTATATCCTTAGTGAATGTCAAGTCCATTTTTCTAAACTGCATCAATGCGAGAAAGTCGTCTGTAACCGAAGGAATAGCCGAAGCGGAGTGGAATGAGTAAAAAGGTACTTCCGGCGGAGAAAGTATCAATTCGATGCATATCCCTACACCATTCACATCCGAGGTTTATTACGGAGCGTAGCGGAGTTAGCCGAGGATTGCCGATTGTGCGCACGCACGCACACTCACACATACAAGGACACATACACATATAAACTTGAACTGACCCCCCCCCCCCCCCCCCCCCCCCCCCCCCCCCCCCCCATTTCTAATATCATTCCGATGACGAATGGGAATGAATATCTTACCATTTCTGTCAATCAATTCAAAAAGCAGGCTTTCAACTTTTTTAAATTTATAGAACTTGGCTGTTCTGTGGTTCTGTGGTCTTTTGATTTCGTTGCTATCTATTAGCTCTTCAGAATCTTCAAAACTATTGTCTGTTTCCATCCACACATTCGTATGCAGGCGATTCTGGCGTTTGCCGATTCGAGGATAATCGTTTTCCGTGCTACTTGTATAAAACAAACACCGGGCACAGTCACAGAATAGGAGGACACTCAGCACCAGATAAATACTTTGCATTCTCAAACCTGTAAACAAAAACAAAAACAACTTCCGGTAAATCTCTGGGACAATGCTTATGTTATCTATAGGTTGCAATTAAAAATACCTTGTGCACCTACTAAAGTAAATTTGCATCTAAGGATAATGCAAATAACAAAAAACAAAAGAAAAGAAAAAACCAAAAAAAAAAGTAAAATAAAAACAAAAAACACCCCCCCCCCTCTCAAAAAACCAACAAGAATAAACGATGGTTACATGTGCAGCCATACCTTATTCAACCCTAACAATCTTAAATTATAAGCGTTTTGGTTTTGGTTTTTGCTTTTTTATCAAATCGATACCCAGCAACTCATATCGAGTTGGGCTTTTTTATGTTTCGCATACTGTCATTTCTAGGAATAGTTCTTGCCAAAAAACTTCGTATAAATTCGGAAATCATGATATCTTTTCAATAATGAATACAAGTTTAAAATCAATAAATATTAATGTTAATATTCTTTAAACAAAAACTTTCGTACATGTTAATAATAAGGAGCTAATCTACCAAAACAATATTTTGAAAGATAAGCAAAATCGCATTTCTCCATACGCACTTTCTAGCACAATCACGTAGATAGATCGGTCGCTACTGCGTCAGATGATAACAAATTGTTCTAGGGATACTGTTACCTGTAATCATAGGGCAAAAGGTATGAAGGTATTATCAGGTTCCATATAGAGGCTTTTGCCAGGTAAAGTGTCATTTCGTGTACAGAAACTCGAAGCTTACAAATATTTGACGGTGGATAGTTGTTGTGTAGAGTCTGGTTGGTGTCTAAAGAGCAAATAGATCTCTCTTCTCGTGTAACATTTAACATCAACACCCATTTAGGCTCCGCATTCTCTTTAGTAAACTACACCAATCCTTCTAGACATCAGTTTGGGATCCGAGAAGGTGTTTCCTGAACGTCTACTCGACAACATCAATGGCTAATTACGTAAGACAATTAAGAGGCTCTCTAAGAGGACATAGGTGCACTATATCACGGAGCCAAGTCACCTACCCGTGCCCCCCCTACAGGACTTCTTGTTTGCCGTGCAAATTTGAATGTTTTGGATGAAGCATCCGGCTGGGATATAAGCTACTTAGAAATATTGGAAAGGGTTTCTATTGCTGTTCAACAAAACTGACATGCTGAAACTGATACTTCAGCTTATAGGGTGTTGCGTATAGGCCTAAGCTATATAAAACCGATCTTTGATCATGAATGAGAAAGTGCTTTTTAAAGCGTATTGTCACATATACTCGGGAAAATACTAATCTTGTAAAATTCTGTATTTTAAATCAGCCGGCGTTTGGGAGCTGGGAAGATGGCGGGTATACCTTTGAAAGATTTGGTACCCGATGAAACACGGGAAGTGTAGCGGATGAATATCATCGTATATTAGGGTGTAGTGCAATTTTACTCATACGAAAGAGCTCTTATTTTGGAAGTCAAAACGTTCGATAGTTTTCCAATCTCATGTCCTCAAATACAATTGATGTTTAAAGTATTATAAAGCATAAGGTCTAGCCAGTCCTCGAAAAAATTATGCGTCCATCTTTATTTTTTTCTCTCTCATCTTATTTTCACATCCTGAAACCAGAAATGTATGCTTCTGGATTATTTATTGTTCATCAACGCATAGTTTCGAGAGAACAAATGAACGTGAACTTGTTTCATGCATATCCTTAGTTAGGCCCTAAATGTTAAAGACTGAGAACTGATTCAGATGTTGTATACCGGTATTCATTAATTTTGTTGATATATTTTTCTAATTAAGAACAATTTTTCAAAGTATTTACCAATTAACCTGAAATTTTGCGTTTCAAAGTATATTGACAGACTCAGAAGGAAGAAAAATTACGCTATATTATTTCTTTACCAAAATTGATGTGTGCGTGCGTGCATGCATTCTATGGTCGTTATAACGATATAGTTTGCCAGTACAACCTGCCATTGGATCAAATGCTGTCTAACATTGTTTCAAACCAATTGTTCGGTCGTTCTTGACTACACGCGTGAATCTAGGATAAACCCCAGCCTAATCACATTCCACAGTCTCATTGGCAATGCTCACGTGACGATATGATTGATGAATATATACTGCAAGGCTGTGACCTTGAATTTTTTATTTTAGCTATAATTTGCATTCCCAAAATTGCGACAATTCTTCTTCTACCTCCCAAACTTTCAGAATACGTTAAAGTAGCATAATCTGTATCTTTACGAAAAATTAATCTTTCGGATTTTTTTTCCCTACGTATACATCTAATAAAGTATGCTTTTGTACGTAATTACAGACGTTGAAAGCAAAAAGATACAAAAGAAAAAAGCACTTGTTTCTAATTATTTATGATATATACCAACCTATGAAAAACAACAAAGTCGCCTAAGATGTAGACATGCGCAGTACTGTATTATAGTTTTTGCGATGTATACACATGGCCTTTTTCTCTTGTGAACAATAGTATACGTATTTAACAATATATCTATAAGTATGCATGTGGTATTTAATCATATATTTTGAATTTTTCAGTTCAGATAAGGCTATTTACTACAAACATTTCAATTGTGATTGTTGAAATCTACTTCCATATAAGAGATCGCGTGACAATATGACGTATATTTCTTTCTATTTTATAGAATTATCACGTTGTAGACACAATGTCTTCGGAGGCCTTTTTCTCGCTTGTTGTTTACATTTTGATGAGCAGATTTCGTGATGCATTTTTACAGTTTATATATTTATTTCCATAAAGAAATCAAACAGTGTAAAAAATTCAAAACAAATAGATTATGCTACTTTAACACATTATCAGAAAGATTTATAGAGCTCTCTGTTTTTAATTTTTTGGTCTCCAGATTGCGGCTTTATTTTGTTTAACCTTGAAAGGGGAAAATAAAGAAAAATATATTGACCTTGAAAGCTCTTATATCATCTTTTACACCGTTAAGGTAGTACTCTCGTACTCGGAATGTTTCGGGCGCACGCAATGTGTATGATAAATTCTCAGGGTATTTAACGCTAACATTCTCTAGATTTTACGCAGATATTGTATTACAGAAATTGGGCAAAATTATTGAGCAAACTTACAATACAATGTGACTATGGAATAAGAATTATGGGAAGGTGATAATTTGGAGTAATGTTTTTGGTATTTGGTCATTCGTACCAGAAACGTATAAATTTTATGAATACATTGATTTTTATAGCGTATACCACCTTAATAATGAAAGACGTAAAGTGCAAACCTTTCAAATCCTATTACAAAACATTTTAAAGATACGATGATTTTAGAAGATGCTTAACTTCAATGTGAATTTAAAAAGAAGTTTCAAAAGGCGTAGCATGTGGCCCGAACTCGCCAAATTCCGCGAGATTTTAGGAAATGTTTACGATCTGCCTAATTGCTTGTAAATAGTGTAACTTTGTCAATCATCAAATCATTTCAAAATTTGTTGCATTCAATTCAAATTTATGACAATTAATCTATCAAACCAATCAATAGAAAATAGCAATTTATAGATGGGACCGTCACATACTTTTAAGCAGTAAACACGCCGCCATAGGAGCTGCTTTTCTCCGTTATATATATCTCTGTTCGTACCATTGCATATTTTATAAACATTTTTGTTAGCTATACAATAAAAGGTGTAATTGGGGCTTGACGTCTATTTTATTATTTGATGAGGAATGCATGGGGCTTTAGAAATGGATGCTAATCTGTAATTTAATATAAAATTCGAAAAGATCGGAATACTTTTTTCCATGACGCTAGAGTGCTGATAAAATTGATTTTTCTATTAGCCT
Organism: Ostrea lurida; assembly: GCA_903981925.1. Lineage (NCBI taxonomy): Eukaryota > Metazoa > Mollusca > Bivalvia > Ostreida > Ostreidae > Ostrea > Ostrea lurida. Next base: position 6,257 of record CAJDSM010003868.1, read on the forward strand.
ACATAGTCACCCCTGAAAATACCATTTACTGATAAACATTCAGCTTTGCTCTTCGCTAGAGATTCGTGATCTGTTGGTTATACCGTGCGTGATAATCAACAGGAAATCAAATACATGTATTACCATCCATGGAAAACCTAATTAAAGTAGTCTACACCACCTCGTCCCCCAGGTAAATCAGGGAGGATAGAATATTAGTAGAAAATAAATTAATAAGCCATTCACGCATGCTCCTAATTTTACTGACCTCTGGATGATCTTACTGCTGAGAGATGGACCGACCAAGTAAAGGAACGTATATTTAATAAAATTTTTGGTCAAATGTCCGAGACATCTTGTACAGAAACTGTTAGATTATAATGAAAAGCTAGAGAAGAAGCCGCCTGCATTTTGGATTTCGCATTAGAATTATTCAATCTGTTCATTAAAAGAACTGATCAGGGCCCGTAGGACCGAGCTCAGTTCGAATGGACGTTTTGAGGTATAAATTGGCAAAGAACATAATGATAGTCCCAAAAACATATATACAAAGTCAACTAGTGTAGGGCAACACGGACATCCGACAAAAGCGAAGGCAGGGTCAAGTACCATGGAGGAGTGAGCATCCTCTGCTGACCGGTAACACCCGCCGAGAGCCCGTAGACAAAACGAAGGAAACGGAATTACCCGTTGTCAAATCTAGTAGGAAAATGACAGTCTAACAAAATATACATATGAAACAAATCAGTCAACATATGACTTATTGATAATTTGTAATCGCAAACAAGGTCATTATAGCGACCGTAGAATTTGCGAAATGATGACTTCAAACGAGATTCGTTATAACCCTGCAATAGCAACTTTTTGTTAGTAGTTGATCCCGCTTTAAAAAGTCCTCATACGCATAGCATGCTCTTGCGTATCTAATCAACTGGAAGACATATACACCATAAGCAGCTGATAGTGGTGCATATTACTAAATAGAAAAGGAAAGTTAACGATTGCAAAGTCAAAGTCAGTCTGCCATTAGAGTCAATATTAAGTAATATATATATATACATGTAGTATCTGTCAGATTCTGTGGTGTCCTTCATTTCGAGTTCGTCGTGATATATCAAATGGACATAATTATGAACATTATGATTGCTGATTGATAAGACATCATCTATATATCTATATGTAAGGTTGAAGGACACGGCAAGTTTTTTTGTTTTTATCCCGTAACAGGCTAATATCCTACTTAAAACATGACATCTTTTGTAAAAGTAAACCTAATGACGATGATACATCTTTAGATACAAGATAGCCTGATAATGCAATCAGTAAAAGTCTGTTTCTTTTGTTCACTAATTTAACAGTATTAGGTTAAATCATCAAGCGTAATGCTATGCACGTGTTCTCTATCCACTCACTCTATGGTACTAAGCCACATCAACAAGTCTGATTGGAAGATATTGTTCAAAAAGTCTGTTGGCATAACGTAAGTTTTTGTACAGAGGTATCGCTATTTAAAAGTGAAAAAGTTTTGTTATTTGGGTATATTTAATAAGAGCAATTGTAAGGTAATGAAAATTTGTCCCAAACCACAGAAATATAGAAAATTATAATTTGTTTTTATTAAAAACAAACGACTCCCCTCCTCCCCAAATTGAAAGTGCTGCAAATTACTACCTCCTCCCATCAATGTACTGCATGGTATGGAGGAGAAAGCACAAGCAAGAACATATACATTATGAACGGAGCTTTACAAGTGCATTGAGGGGGAAAAATGCAGAAAATATTCAAAATAGATGTGACCATGCAATATCATTGTTGTATTACAAAAATAGTGACTGTTATGCTGATGTTCCAGTAGGAAAGCGAACATACTCTTGTACATGTAGAAAAGTATTAAACACTCCTCTTAGATCCACTGTAAATTGTAGGAAAATATTAGATCCCTGGTCAGAACAATGTGAACATCATTAAATAAATGATAATAAGTATTGTACAACATTTCAAGGTTGTCGGATAAGCCATACAGAATTATAAGTGTTCAGCTCACAAACGATTGCATCCAACCCCTCTTAGACCCACCACAATTTGTAGAAAAATAATTGGATCCATCTGTCCTGACAATATGCACATTTGTATATGGCAATGAAGCATTGTACAAAGTTTCAAGTCTATTTGAAAAGCCATTTTGGATAAATGTTCAAAAGCTACATGTATTTTACATCCACACCCCACTTAGATCCGCCATAACTTGCAGAAAAATAACTGGATCCTCCTGTCTGACAACATGCACGTCAAAAGTTTCCAGTCTATCTAATCCATGATAATTTTGAGGAAAATATTTAGATCCTTTTGTCCCTCAACAACAAAGTTTCGAGTCTATCCGATATAAGCCTTGATAGGAGATGTCTTCTCAAGCTATTTTATATCCTTCGCTCCCCTCTTAGATCCATTGTAAGTTTAGCCCCACTAAATAGCAAATCACATAACACATCAAAGAATAGTAATAAGTATGAGGAAGTGCAAGAAATTCTTGCATAACGCGCCCTCTAGTGAGAAAACCGGAATAGAACCCACCCTTCCCGATTGTAAGGTTAATATACTCTTTCAAATTTAATCACTGGGTGCATGTGCACACCCATTTTAAAATGAAAGTGCTAAAATCTCTAAGCTTAAGGGGGGTCCCCCCTGGACCCCATACCAGGGCCCATCCTGGACCCGCTGAGGACCTCCAGACCCAATGAAAATGCTTGAATGTCTCAGCTTTCGTGGGCTTCGCACCCTGAACCCTACCAGGGCTATAACCCTGGACAACTGGGGACCTAAAACGGTCCCCAGACCCCTTGCATTGGTGTTGTGCACCCCAATATGGTAATTTCTGGTTACGGCCCTGGGCTACCTTAAGGTGATGCTACACCAGAGAAATTAGACGTAAATGAAAAGTAGAGGATATGTTAAACAATATTTTGACCACAAAAAAAAAAATCAAATTCACCCTATTTCGTCAAAAAAATGCTTAATAGAAAGCAATTTGAAAAGAATTAAAACCCCTGCTGGAATCGAACCCGCGATCTGCAATTCAGAAGGCAACTTGGTAACCTACTGAGCTACTCGGCTAGGCATTTAAGTTTGAATTGACATATAACCCTGACAGTGATATTTTCACCTATGTTTCGAACGGAAGTCAGCCATTATGACGATGGCTCATTCCCCCTTAACTTCCAGTACTCGTGTGTTAGGCAAGATACTTGACCGACGTACGACTTACATACGACGAACGCACCGGAGTAGTTTAGGAGCTCTAACCATAGTAACAAGAGGAGTTTGAAAGAGCGGGAAAGAGCAGACGACCTGTGCTCTCAGAGAGTTCTACAGACAAAGAACTTCCGATTAGGTAATAAAGGTGTTACTTCACATCTATTTCAGTGTGTAGCATGTCTTGATATTCCTTCAGAGGATTATTGATGAAGACGGAAAACTTTTATTAAAAGCTTCATCAGCTGATCACCCTTGCCATTACAGTTTACAAATATGGACAATTGATGTATTGTGCCATTAAAGAATTATTTGAATTTCTTGAAATGCTAAGGCATAAATCATTTATGTCTCTAAAATATGATTTTTATGAAAATCGGATACGAGTTAATCAATTCGTACGTAAAATATATCATCTTTGAACATCATCCGAGTAGGTATCGGTCAAATTGATCTTATTCAACTTAAACGATAGTGAGAAATCAACATCTCCTTGTTCGTGCGACATTCAAATATTTTTGCTCATGACAGAATATTTGGTGATAAAGGCTTGACACGGCTACAAAATATAGTGGTTGCATCAACCTTAAATACGTCGTATTTAATTAAATTCCAGTCACCAAAATAAGATCTTCAAGGAATGGTGAATATATTACCCGGGGGGGGGGGGGCGCGTTCGGGTGAGATTTTTTGGGGGGGGCAGGTGCGGCTGACGTGGGCAGACTCCAGCCGCCTTCATAGTATTGCTGTGAGGGAGATGTGTGGAGGGAGGAGTTGGAGTACTGTGTCATAGAAATTGTTCTGGGTGTCAAATGGTGAAACTTTGTCCATATGCAGCAAGAACGTGCGAGGGGGCGTTGTAGTCAGTTAGAGGCTTCTATATAGAATTGGGATAAACATTACCTTGGTTCATAGATTCTGCTATTTCTATACCTTGTCATATAATTTGGTAGTGAATAGAAAGGCTACTATCTATAGCGGACGTCCTATTATCGTTATATAGAATGTGTAAGGTGGCCCTCCCCCCCCCCCCCGAGATATATTGTAGCAAGGAGCACATGTTCCTTGAACGAGATTTTTTTTCAGATTTGTATAAACTTTTGTTGATACAATTCGAAAACGAAGGGGAAGGAATCATAGTCACGCCATCTGTAGATAAAACATACTTATGTATTTTCATATATTTCCATCCGATTGTCACACATGCATAACATTTTTAGATTAATTAACTTATTGGTAATTTAACAATATTCTATTTTAAATCTGCACACACTTGATAGTTTTAAATAATGAAGGTATCACATTGCGTACAAAGACAGGTGGTTTTGAATTTAAAAGATTGCAATAAAAGCTCGATAAAGTACTCTTTCTTTCCGAAAACTTACCAACTTGAAAAGTGTACAACCCAATTCAGCTTTGAATCGTCAGTTTACTACAGAGAATTAAAAATCCCTAATTAAAAGAAAAAATCCACACTGATGTCAAGCAATCTTTGATAGAAAATCAAAATAAAACAACGTTTTTCTTGTATATTTATATGGAAGCCAACTAATGCGTTCTCCTAACCCCGCCCATCTCTCACCCAAGAGCGCGCTCTGACGCATACAGATGTATATTACAACTTCGTATTTTTTTTTTGATAGGATTGCGGTATTGAATGAAAGGGTTGGGTTATCAATAAAAACTGATTAAACCGTTGCTTTTGTCCTAATGTCACTGCATGTATATACGTTTGACGAGCCTAGCTATTCAGGTATATAACATAATGACTGATTGAAAGAGAAAACAAGAGCATGTTCATCTGATATATTGACATTTGTGTTTTCAGAATATAAAAGTTGTGAAAGCGTTGTGATGGTTATATGAGGATTGATATAAAATTAACTTCACATCTGCGTGTAATAAAAATTGAAGGAAGATCCAGAGTTTTCACGTTTAAATGTACCAAAACTAATCATTTTTAAATGCTTGATTATTATTATTATTATTATTTTATTCATTTATAAAGCGCAAAATTACATATAGTTTCTATGCGCTGTACAATGTTTGTCCTAAAAACCATGGTGATATACCAATAAATATAAAATAAATGATAAAACAATGGAACACACTTTACATAAAACATAGTAGTAAGACGACAAGGTGGGTAAAATTGTCTAGACAGGATAAAACTGGCACACAGATATTTTGACTTTCAATTACAACTAGCTACTAAAGAAAAGGAAAAGCAAGTGAAACTATTAGAAGATGAAATACTTCAATTAGCAATTGCCAGAAAGCTAGAACGATCAAAACAAAACTTGGAAGATTTACACGTACGAAAGGAATGCATTAAAGGGTTATTTGTGAGAACAAAAGTGAAGTGGTTTGGCGAAGGGAGAAGCCAACAAAAGTTTTTTTAAGCCTGGAGAAAAGAAATGATAAATAAATCAGTATTTAAACTTGCTCAAGCTGCTGGCAATACCATAACGGAGCAGTTCCTCAATAGATCACTAATAATGGATTTCTGAAAGGAGAATGATCAATTTCACAAAAGTAAGGATTAATTCTATTTCAAAGTACGGGTCAGCAAAGGATGCTTACTCCTCCATGGCACCTGATCCTGCCTTCGCTTTTGTCGGAGGTCCGTGTTGCCCTACACTCAACTTTGTATATATATGATTCCGTTTAATACAATGTAAACTTCGCCAATTTTATATATTACAAAGGGAGATAAGCCAACAGAATTTTTTTTAAAAACTGGCGTCCAATATCTTTACTTAACGTTTCATTGCTTCTGCATGCATTGCACATAGAATAACCATGCTCTAGAATATCTTATACATGACAAAGTTCTACAAAGGATATCTCAAAAATAGATTTACTGAAAAAAAATCCACCAACAGAAATATACCGGGAATTATTTTATTTATTGACTTTGAAAAATCATTTCATTCAATTTCCTGGAAATTTATGTACAATACACTGAAATTCTTTAACTTTGGTCTGGATCTTATTAGATGGACACATTTGATTACTTTATCATCAGGCTCAGTTTTGTGGTATCCAAACTGGTATATTCTTACAATTTTTCAAAATAAGGAGGGACTGTTGATAGGGGGACCCCGTTTCTCCCTCTATATAAAGGCAAAAATAACAAACAGTGATCAACCCAGCAAGCCGCAAATAGAATACAAAACAAGAGTTGGCAAACACGGACCTCTTGACACACCAGGGGGGGGGGGGGTCAGGTGCCTAGGAGGAGTAAGCATCCCCTGTTGACCGGTCACACCCGCTGTGAGCCCATTGTTTTGATCAAGTAAACTGAGTAATCGACAGTTAGTACATATCAGACAGCAATTTACCCAATGGCAGGTCATACTGGCTGATTAAATCATTATAACGACCATAGAATTTACGAAATGCTGAAACCCCATCAACAACATGTTTGTAAGTAGCCTACCTTGATTAAAAAACTAATCATACGCAGAACGAGCTCTTGCGTATCGAATAAGTCGAGCGACATACCATATGGAGGTGATGATGGGATATTGTTACATAAATATGGAAAGTTGACGATGAAGAAGCTCAAATCGCCCCGTTTGCCATAAAGTTGAGTTGGTTGTTTGTTATAAACACAAATAGGCGAAGGTAACATCGTGTTAAACATAATCATAATCCAAAAAACATATGTTGGGCAACACGGACCTCCGACAAAGCGAAGGTAGGATCAGGTGCAATGGAGGAGTAAGCATCCTCTGTTGACCGGTCACACCCGCCGTGAGCCCGTAGTCGAATTTGCGAAATGATGACTTTAAACGAGATTCGTTATAACCCTGCAACTTCAACTTTTTTGTTAGCAGTTGGCCTCGCTTTAAAAAATCCGCATACGCATAGCATGCTCTTGCGTATCGAATCAACTGCGAGATATACACACCATAAGCAGGTGATGGTGGTATATTACTACATAGAAAGGGAAAGCTGACGATTGCAAAGTTAAAGTCATCACGCTTATCATATAGTGTAGTTGTCAGTCTGCCATTAGAGTCAATGTTAAGTAAAATATCCAAATATGAAGCAGATCTGTCAGATTCTGTAGTGTCCTTTATATCGAGTTCTTTGGGATATATCAAATGAACATAATTGTGAAAATTATGATTGTTAATTGATAACACATCATCTATATACCTATATGTAAGGTTGAAGGACACGGCAAAAGTTGAGTTGTTAGTTTGTCGTTATTGTCTATGTTCAATAAAATATGCTACCACAAAGCAAACATGTAAAACTTTGTGGAGCCTTTAATTTGTAGTTCGCTGGGATATATTGAATCAACATATGAATGAAAATCATTATTATTAGTAGATAAAACGTCGTCAATATATCGAAATGTCGAATTAAAGGCCACCGCTAGCGATTTCTTCTTTTCATGTAGAAGCTTTTGAATTAATTCTGTCTCATAAGAATATAAAAATAGACCAGCTAACAATGGAGCATATTTCATGTCCACGGGAATTCCTGCAGACTGTTGGAAAACCTGATTGCCTAAAACTACAAAAATATTGTCAATGAGGAACTCCAGCATTGCATTAATATCAACTTCAGAGTATTTGTGTGTAGAAGCAGAGTGGAGTTCAAAAAAGTAATTTTTAGAATGGCTGATCACTAGATGTGAATATTTCTGTTTTCGATTTTTGTCGAAGAAGCAATTGTCTATAATGTTAAAAAGTCTAGTCTTTAACTCATCGTGTTGAATGACCGTGTAAAGTGTTGAAAAGTCATATGTTTTGTTGGGATGAGAAAAGTTCTGGGATTTGTTTACTTCAGTATGCTGATGACACTAATATATTTAAAACGTCTAAAGAGTCCTTTAGATCTTTTTTTTTATTTTGCAAATGTTCAGGTCTGAAACCAAACATCACAAAAACAAAAGTTTTGTTCCAAAAGTTAATTCTAAACACACATTTTGTAATGGACAAAGGTAACCATTTACAGTACTTGGGACGACACACTGCAGACCTAAAAAAAATCAATACATTTGAATTTTGACAAATAAAAAAAGAGATAAAATCCTTGTAAAAAAGGAAACACCTCTCCAATTGAAAAAATTGCAATTACAGAAAAATTGCTTTTATCCACAATCACTCATTTGATTATTGTCCTTCCACAGCCTGACAAGAATGGGTAAAGGGATTAGGAAAACTTTTATGGAATAATGAAACAAAAAAACATCCCAAGAAACAATGCAACTTTCTAAAGAGGATGGAGGTCTTAAAACAATGAATATTGAACCTTTTATCAAATCTCTGAAATTGACATGGTTTAAAAGATTATTCATACAGACTCTGAAATTATTCCACTGTTCACTGAAATCACAAAATGTAATATTGTCCATCTGTCCCACTTTGGATTACAATACTATAAAATTAAAGCAAAAACACCACTAGTTTTTGGAAAGAAGTCTTTCAGAATTTCTGAAAACTTGTTTATATATATTTGCCAATTTTCTTCCAAGACCTATTTGAGCAATAAAGCGGGGGAGGCAATATAACGAATTCACCATAACTGAGAATTGCATTAGCAGTTAAAAAGAAATTCAGTTATGTACTTCGTTAAGGCTACAATATAAATAGGCGTGTTAACGTAATAATCATAATAATAAAAAAATATATACACACAAAGTCGAGTGTAAGGCAACCTCCGACAAAAGCTGAAAGGGCCCATGAATCAGGTGCCATGGAGGAGATAAATCCTCTGCTGCCGGTCACACCCGCCGTGAGCCCTTAGTCAAAATAAAGTAACACAGGATTACCCGACGTCAAATCTAGTAGGGAATAACAGTCTAACAAAGGGTATGAAAAAAATCAGTCAACATAATGACTTAATGATAATTTGTAATCGCAAACAAGGTCAAAACCGTAGAATTTGCGGAATGATGACTTTAAACAAAATTCGTTATAACCCGCAACATCAACTTTTTTTGTAGTAGTTGACCTCGCTTTGGGAAGTCGCTCATATACGCATAGCATGCTTTTATGTATCGAATCAACTGGGAGATATATACACCATAAGTAGGTGATAGTGGTACGTTACTACATAGAAAGGGAAAGTTGACGATTGCAAAGTCAAAGTCATCACGCTTATCATATAATGTAATTGTCAGTCTATCATTAGAGTAAAATATTGAGTAAAATATCCATATATGAAGCAGATATGTCAGATTCTGTGGTGTCCTTTATTTCGAGTTCGTCGGGATATATCAAATGGACATAATTATGAAAATTATGATTGTTAATTGATAACACATCATCTATATACCTATATGTAAGGTTGAAGGACACGGCAAGTTTTTTGTTTTTATCCCGTAACAGTTTTTGAACATATTCTGCTTCATATGAATATAAAAATAAGTCTTCCAATAATCTGTATAAACATAAATAGATGATTTTGAGTTTTATTTAAGCAATTATTCACCTGAATATCAGTGCCTTGTCCAATCCCTCACACTTCATCCCACCTCTCTAAAGGTGTAGATGTGGTTACAGATTGGTGTAAATCTTATACGGTACCAATTTTGATGCACAAGATGCGCATTTCGACAAATTATGTCTCTTAAGTGATGCTCATACCGAAATGTTGGAAAACCGAAACATGTAAGTGAAAAAATAAATTGTAGAGCTGAAAAATGGAGTGCCAAAGAATGGAGCCAAGTACGTTCGAAGGATCAGAGGTATGCCTGGAGGAGGGTGTAAGATAATTTGCATTATTATCGAGGGTAAACCCTGTAACATTTGACCATTTGTTCATAAAAAATGGTAGCATATGGCGTTATGTGGGGATTGACATTATAATGTGGGTTTTATAATGGAGAGAAATCTGCTCTTTAGGATTTGCTGATCAACACTAAGTGGGGGTGGCATTATAACGGAGGGAATATATGAAGGGACCACTGTATTATATCACTTGACTCGAACCCAGGAGATATTTTAATGGAACCTTTATGGTATAACAATAAAATCATGATCCAAAATAGGTATTTTCCCCCCTTCAAAATCTTTGTATGAAAGGGGTTTACTATTTTCGATGATTTCCGTGATGGTAATGGTAATTTTATGTATTTTGAAGATATTACTGACAAAATCTCTCTTAAACCCCCCTTTACTTTTTATGAGGGGATAAGAAGAGCCGTTTGATGTTATTGACCTAAATCATGAAACAAACTTTTTTGAGCCAGATTTTATGAAAACATTGAATAGAATAAGAAAGGTTCTAATATAAGGCTTTATATGAGATATTTCTGTATTGACTTCAGTATGATAAATCAAAATGTGAATACCAAGTGTGATATAATAATCCAATTCAAAGGATAATTTTGACTGGAACAGATTCATGAAAAATATTATTCAATAACAAAATATACAAGTCTGAAATGATTCTATTTTTGTATCAGTCTTATAATATCGCTTGTCTAAAAGTATATATTTCAGATGAAAAATCGAAATTTACTATTTCAGAATAGTAAAGTACTTGAAAACATTACGAATTTCGAAAAAAAGAGTACGAAACAAAAAGAGAAACTGATGCATACGAAAGAAGATAGTTTAATTGGAAATGTTTATTTGAAGATGCATGGCATTATATTAGTATCAGCCTATTAATATTTTGTTACCAATCTTCTAACCTGAATGTGCACGTATGTATATGACTGATTGTTAATATGTTTTTTTTAATAATTGAAATGAATTAAAATGATTTTAAAAAGTTGGGCAAACACGGTCCCCTGTATATACCAGAGGTGAGATCAGGTGTCTTGGAGGAGTAAGCATCCCCTGTCGACCGGTCACTCCCGCCGTTGTTCCTCTATCTTGATCAGGTAAATAGAACAATCCGCTATAAAATCCGTGTACAAAGATCGGTCTAACAATGGCTATGAAACACATCAGACAACACGTTACCTAATGGCAGGCCATACTGCCAAACTAGATTGTTATAATGACCATATTATTTGCGAAATTCTGCCTTTAAACGTGGCTGTTGAAACCCATATCGCATCAACTTGTTTGCAAGTAGTCTATCTCGAAATTCCTACTAGATTTGACGACGGGTAATCCCGTTTAATTCATTTCGACTAAGGGCCCACAGCTGGTGTGACCGGTCAGCAGAGGATGCTTACTCCTCCATGGCACCTGATCCTGTCTTCGCTTTTGTCGGAGGTCCGTGTAGCCCTACACTGGACTTTGTATGTATGTTTTTTTGGATTAAGATTACGTTTAGCACGATGTTAACTTCGCCTATTTGTATTTGTACCCCACTGGTTTTCCATAAGTAACCACCTGATCGAATGCTTCCTCTTATAGGAATGAAGAGTCAGTATGCACGTACATCCTAGATATACGTCACCGTCTGTTTACCCGTTTTACTGGGAAGGAGAGAAATAAAAACTCGATATGATTATAAATCTGAGTCTGTTCACCCGACCACCAGACACTTACTGTATAGAGATTTGTCAGCTACCTGCAAGATCGTTAACACCTATAATGTAAACAATACTGTATGCTTCAGGTATAATGAAACAAAATTCTGTCTTCTGTTGAATCAGCCAAATTATTGAGGATGCATTCCAGTGGCGGATCCAGATGGAGTTTTTTTTTCCAAGGATCGAAATCCACTTTCACCAGAAAATATTGCTTAAAAAGGGTAAAAATTACACTTTTTGAGGGTACCTCCCCCTTGAAAACCAATTTGATGGTAGAAATTTCCCAGATCCGCCCCTGCATTCTTCTGAATATAATTTGAACACATGTTGGGATATCACATTTTAGAATGTCATGAATAAACAAATTGTGAAGGTTAAACTGTTTCTGTACCAAACCACCTCTCTCCGTGTTTTTTTTTTAGAATTATAAATAGAACCTCTTAACACTGTGATTATGGTCTATATGCGTGTTTTTACGATGAACACGTAATACATAATGAGTCGATAGTCTAAAACCAGTGCATGTTCTACGGATTTGATGTTAACACCTCACACTTTTTTGTTAGTGAGAGAAAATGTGGGAATTTGACAACTTTACATCCAATATATTCAAAGATTAAAACCATCAACTTGTATGGTCCATCCAATAAAATCAAAATCAATCGTGTCCGTTTAACGTCAATCCGACAATTGTTTGGAAAATATCCATCATAGAATTTTGTAGGTATTGCATAGAAATACCTCTCCCCACCGACCACAAACGCAAGTGTCTTGTCAAAATCTAAAAACAAGAAACGTTGGTGCAAGCACCAAAATTATGGGCCGGAAAGATTTTGGCAAGTTTAAGAAAAGGTATATTTTAATTACCTTTTCAAAGGTATGCGAAAATCACAACGCGAAGGCTGATAAAATTTGGAGGAGTTTCGATCAAACCTAGAATTGACCAAAACTAAGTGAAAAAAGTATAGTTAAATTAATTGAAGTAAATATTAAATAATTATTGCTATCGCCTCGCATGCCTAAATTAACTTTTAATGTGTTTTAAGTGAAATATTTGCGAAATATTGAATTTGAAAGCAACGAAATTCGAATGTATAACTGTTTGATCGCCGACGGCCAGATAGCTGTTTGTATAGCACCTGACTAGGGTCTGGGTTCGAATCCTGGTCTGGTCCGTGTTATTTTCCCCTTGTTACATTTGGTGCTGTAGGTCAGCCGAGGTGAAAACGCCTTGGGTAAAAACCTGGGTTTATGTTTTGCAGGTGTAAAGACATTAAAGGAGGGAGGAGTGTAGTGGTTTGTAGAGTTTGATCGAAAGAAAAAAATTGGTATTTAAAGATATCTGACACTACTTTTCAACAATCAGCTGATCGAAGAAGATGAACATGAGACGTCAACTGTATCACAAAGCTACCCTAGCTAACCAAGTCTTACATTGCAATTCAGCGTAGGAGCGGTGGGGGGGGGGGGGGGGTGGGGGGGGAGGGGGGGGGGGGACACTTTCATCAGGGGGCAAAATTATGTTTTTTGCCCCCCCTTATTGTCAAGTATTCAAGTATATGAAAATACTAGTGTAGTTTAAGTCTAGTAGTTACAGAAAAGTGAACGTGATCTTTGTGTGCCCCCCGCCTTTTTTTTTTGCCACTCTAGAATTTGCCCGCCCCCCCCCTCATTTAAAACAGAACAGTGTCTATGTGGCCTTTTTCATTCTTGTTTGACACATTTAGAAGCCCTACCCCTCAAAAACAGTTCCTACGGCCATTGATCGGGGCGTTGTTGGTTAAAATCCGCATCGGGTGATAAAATATCAACAATAATTTTCTTAGGATTAATTATGTCATAAGAAAAAGGGAAAATGCATATTATAATGGCCATCATTTTGAAAAAACCCATTGTGAGTGTTCTTAATAATATTATTGTCACCGGCAGGATGCATAGTTTCACATTTGTCCTGTCGATAAATTGCAAGCCTTGAAGCTTCGACTAAATATATGCCTACTTCTTATTAATCACAAAAACAATCTTTTACGTGACGGTGCAACTGAAAAGTCTGTCCTTGAACAGTTTTTCAAATAATCACTTGTAAAAATACTTGTACACTAGACCTCTAAATTAGCATTGTTTACCAACCTTGTCTGTATTACCAGAATTTTTGAACCTTATTGGTATCACAAGATTTGGTGGGGGTGTTCATTTTGCAACAAGCCCGATTTTTTTATTTTTTTGATGGTGGGGGGGGGGGGGGGTAAATCGGACTGATTGGTCCACTCAATGAAAGTGTGTTGTGATGTGGGGGGGGGGGGGTACTAGTCTGTATATATTGTTTTTCCTAGCATGTTAATAGCAAATAATGATCTAGTTGAACAAACGTCAATATGGCAATCTTCGCACGTGCATCTGCACGATTACACAGAAAAACATTTTTCTAAAATTCTTCTATAATATTAAAACATATGTCACTTTTTATACTAAGGGTTAAGTTTCTACTAAATTAACGACTTGCATCTCTGCCCGATTATCGTAAGGAATATCATGTATGACAGATGGTTGATGCATGCAACGTACTATGAAATTTCTTATAGCAATTTATGTTTAATTACCTTTAGGTTTAATGATTAAATCCGAAAATATCCTTGGATCCATTTGATGAATTACCCAGGTCGGTTTTCGCATTTTATACTTTTCTAAGGCATGGCGCGAAAGCCAGCAAATGGCAAGGGGCGGAGTCCAGGAAGTTTTGAAAAGGGAATCTACATTTTTTACTTTATTTAAGAATTATTTTAGCGAAGGGTGCGGGTGGGGTGGGGGGTGGGAGTCGAACCCTATCGAACATCAAAACTTTCATAACCAAGAAGATATTATAGCATAGATATAATTTCCATTGAATGCAGGCTCGGCAATGTTGTTTCTCCACATTTTTTGACTTCATTGAAGCCTTGATTATTGGCGAAATCAACAATAGAAAGAAAGGTGCCACCCAGTTGACCTTAGACATGAACCTGTTGTTACTTATTACCTATTATTCGAGCACTCTTTTCATAGCAAGCCAATAATGATACGTTGGATAGCCAGATTTTAGTCCAAATCAATCGGTTTTGGGTCACAAATATAGTCAAACATTTTATAACAGATAATTTTGATAGTATAACGATGGAAATAACCCCCCCCCCCCCCTTGAACACAGGTTACGTACGTCCCCCACCATCAGTGGCGACCCAAGATTTGTCGAAAGAAAGAGTAGAGTCCGTTGGAAATAGGGAGCTGAAAAGGTGTGTGACCGAAGCCCTGGGTTTAGGCTTTTTTAAAAGTTAGCTTTTAATTATAGCTATAGTTAATAGCTATAGTTAATGACATGATGGATTGGAATCGGTGGTTATGAAAAATGTGAATTATGGGCTTGTTTTGCAATTCAAGGTTTAACTTTTGGACTTTCCGTGCTCTGTAACATTGATAATATAAGTTGACCTAATACTGCGAATCAAGATAGACAAGAAGGTGCGCGTACTGCGTTGAAGATAGACTTTAAATGTTGTTTACTCATTAATTACTTTCCGCATATATACCTTAATTTTATTTTTAAAACTGAAGCCGTTGTAAATAGTGGCGTTTCACCTTCTTCAAATCCAGGCCGGAAATCAGGCCCGACCCAGAACTCTGGCGGAGGGAGCGCGATATTTTAGGCAAATTTGATTCACGTTAAATGTACAAAGTGAAATTCTGATTTAACGGTGCCTTTTACAGGACCCCCCTCTCTCTCTCTCTCTCTCTCTCTGCTCTCCTTCTGCTCTCTCTCTCTCTCTCTCTCTCTCTCTCTCTCTCTCTCTCTCCCTGTGTACGGTGATAAAGACAAACAGGCAGGAAATAATAAAAATCCGTTATTAATTGCTTCTCCTACAGATTTTCTTCAAAAATTCAAAGAGAATTTCTGTAAATTACTAATAGCCAATATCCAGAGTAAAATAGGACTTTGCTTTTCCCGGGGGGTGTTCCAAACACAATGGGCATTGGAAATGATGTTATATTCGACCTCCCGGATTGGACAAAAACATTCGATTTATCAATTGCTTGCGTTTAACAGGCCCTGCCTAGTATTTTTCAGTTTACAAAATATTTACGATACTCGATTAAAATAATGCTCCAGTTTTGAAATGTACATAAGACCTTATCTAGTTCACTTTTCGACCTTGACGTCAAGGTGAATATATATATAGATTGTCAAACCTCTCGTAAAACTTAATTTATAGAATGCTCGCTATGTTGAAGGTCTTTGGCATCCTAAAATTATAGTTGGAATTCTTTTTTATTCTTAATACTGTATTATTTTTCCATAAGTCATAAAAAAAATAATACCAATACTAGTATATAAAACCGTTGGTAAAACAAATAAGATTTTTTTTTAAATTTAGAACACCTCCGCAGTAGCAGAAAATCAGTCCCGCAGAAAACGCATATGCGACTTCTCTAAACTTATTGTCCAATATAATGGGCCGGCTTGTGCCGGGCCATAATTAAAGATTTCACAACACCTTACACAGATGTAAAAAGTATTAGAAGTCAAAGCAGTTCGTCAACCGTGAATTTAATATTGCCGAATTTCTAAATTAAGTCAATGTGATCCCAAGTGAGATCTATGTAATTGGTAACTAGTTACCGAAAAACCCCCCATCAAAATTCACTTTTCCTTTAAACATAGTGGAGGAAAGTTCCAAAATCAGCCAAAATCAAGTCACAAATCGATTCAAACTTTCTTCTAGATGCAATTTAAAAACATGAATATAGGGCATATGAGAATAAGCTAATTGTTAAGATCAATGTTGGTACATAGTAGTGTCTAAGCTTGTCTATTATTTGTCTAACTATTTCTAGGAGATCATGTCTGTGATGCACATATCCTATATTTAAGGAAATAAAATGAAACTTTTGAAAATATCATAAGTGTATTATTTGATTGGTTGGGAAAAAAATAAGAAGGACTGGATTACAATTCCAATTTACAGAAATTTACCGAAACATTTTTTCTTCACCATTATAAATTATGATCTTATGGATTTATCTGTTGGTAACAAGTTCTGCGGATTTTATAACTTACATGTGCATTTTTAAAGCTAATCAAATAATCGTATAACAGTTTTTTAACCCCATAGCTTGAAAAAATATCAGTTAGTTCTGATGCTCAATATTATTTATCATCCAAGCTGAACAATTAATTTCCACTGTTGTTAACAGATTTCGCGATTGACGTTATTTCTTGATAATTGTTTGATCTTTCTAAACCATGGATTTTGATTTTATCTTTGAAGTCTGTTGAATAACGGTCGTTACGTAGTATGTGCCAGTACATTATTCCGTCCGTGATCGGAAGGGTCAGAAATACTAGGTATTTATCCCTGTGTGAATTCCTATATCAATCGATATGTGAAATTCCGTATATTATTTTCAAATTCTTTGAAAACTATGTATAGAGTTTTTGATAAATGAATTAATAAAACCCTGTTAGGGAGCAATCCTACAGTAATATTATCGTCTAGAGTCAAATTGGTAAGATACGCATATTAAAATCAACATTGTAATAATAGCGCATATATAGCTGTGTCTAGTATATGCGAAATTTATCCGAAGGGTCATTCGATGTGGTTTTACCTTGATGGAATTGTTCCCAGTTTGGCAAAAACCAACTCCTGAAATTTAATGATGGAATTTTTCCGGGCTGTGCAAAACATCTCCGGAAATTACAATCTCATCACTTCCTTTTTCAAGATTTTATGACATTTTGGTAAGAACAGAACATTTCCAGTCAAAAAATATTCTCACATTTAATTTGCAGATAGCCACCTGTTCCCAATTAATTCGTATATAAATACCTTTTCTTGCATCTTTTGCATAGAATGGGATACTGATGGCTAGAAATATTTTGGATTTGAGATTAAGATTTCATTGTCAATATTCAAACCCCCATAGGATGAAATTTCACTTTGTTGTTTTTATTCCCTTCCTCGTTCCTATTACGGCTTCCATAAATTTAGGGTAGAATAATCATCATATATGTTTATATTGACGCTTTGCCAAATGCAAACGGATCCACCATGCTCAAAACTTAGTGTCAAAACGCGTGTCGTGGGTTCAT
>CAJDSM010003869.1:0-10014 GCA_903981925.1 Ostrea lurida
GTGTGCGGTGTGTTTGCCTGAATAAGGCTTGGAGTGTACACAGCAGTGGAATGGCTATCATTGTACTGTGTGTCTGAATAAGGCTGCAGTATAAGTGGTAGTCCGAGGTTGACAGTGTAAGGCTAACCATTAGTTTATCCACTGCCAATCACCCAAATAATTAGATTTTATGTGATTCCCTAATTCAAATTATAGTGATTATCAACCTAGATAAGGTTAGGTCATACGTTTGGTATATATTTGCAGGCCTTCGTTTCAAGAGAGGAATGCTACACCAGAGAAATTTGACGTGGATGAAAAATAGAGGATATGTTAAAGAAGATTTTGAAAATAAAGTTTCAAATTCACTCAATTTCGTCAAAAATGCAGTTTTAGTAGAAACCAATTTGAAAAAAAATTAAAACCGCTGCTGGAGTCGAACCCCGGATCTGCAGTTCAGAAGGCAGCGTGCTAACTTACTGAGCTATCGGTTAGTCATTTAAGTCTGAAATGATTTGATATATAACCCTGATAGTGATATTTTCATCAATATTCGAAAGGAAGTCAGCCATTATGACGATGTAGAGATCCCCCTTAAATCATTTGGCTAATCATTTGAGAAAATTGCTAAATACAAAAAGGCGAAGTTAACATTGTGTCAAACGTAATCATAATCCAAAAAACATATACAAAATCGAGTGTAGGCAACACGGACCTCCGACAAAAGCGAAGGTAGGATCAGGTGCCATGGATATATTAAATATATTAAAGTCATCCCCCAAACCCTAGAATTGACAAGGTACGAGCCCAGGTAGGCGCTTACGTATAGATAAATACGTTACACTATTAGTAATAATGATTTTCATTCATATCTCGATTCAATGTTTCAATGTATTCCAACAAACTAGAAATAAAGGACACCAGTCTTCCATGTCTGCCTCGTACTTGAATATTTTGTTAATATTAACAACAAACTAACAACTTTATGGCAAACGGGATGATTTGAGCTTCTCCATTGTCAATTTCCCATATTTATGTAGCGATATTCCATCATCACCTGCATATGGTGTATATGTCTCTAAACTTATTCGATACACAAGAGCTTGTTCTGCGTATGATCAGTTTATGAATCGAGACAGGGTGCTTACAAACAAATTGTTCTGACAGTAGTTTCGACAGTCATGTTAATTCGGTAGTTCTATGGTCGTTATAATAACGATTAAGTTTGGGAGTATGATCTACGATTGGGTCAAATGTTGTCTGATGTGATTGATTGATTGATTATTTGTTGTTTTTCGTCCCGTCGAGAATATTTCACTCATATTGAGACGTCACCATTGCCGGTGAAGGGCTGCAAATTTAGACCTATGCTTAGCACTCATGGCTTTTAGCAGTGAGGGTTCTTTAGCGTGCCACACCTGCTGCGACACGGGACATCCGTTTTTAAGGTCATCTCCGAGGACCCGTGACATTCACACTTGTTGCCGAGCGTTTGGCAGTGGAACTGTCACTACCTGTGTTAACGACTTAGGTCTGTCGCGGCCGGGATTCGAACACCCAACCTTCCGCATGCGAGGCGAACGCTCTACCGACTGAGCCACCGCCGCGGTTTTGTCTGATGTGTTTCATGGGAATTGTTACCTGATCAAGACAAAAGTCTAAGTTTTGATTATTAAGATTTATAGCACAGGTATATAAAACCACTGCAGGTTATTAAAAAGAAATAAAATGCAACCATACAGTGTATACTGAAAATCTTATTTGTTTATGAAAATTATTTCAAAAGTAAGGCAGATTTAAAATCTAGACTTCGGTCTATTCTCAGTTTATGGTCTTGAGGCCTGCTCCCACCTCTGATGTGTCCAAGGGGTCTGTGTTTGCCAAATTATTGTTTTGTATTCTGTTTGGGACTTACGAGATTAATCACTTTTCGTTATCTTTGCCTTTGCATGATATTAAACTTTTGAAATTTGAGGGAGTGTAGATGATGTTTTCCATAGAATTTGTAATAAAACTGTTACTGTTTTGGGAAGTCGTGTCCACAGGGTGTCAAGCCATTTTTGACCAAACCTATATAGAAAAATAGGATTTTTCCAATTAAAAATATAGGGTATATATAGGGTATTTTTCACGAATTTTAAACCTATATGTATGGCATCCTCCCCACCTATAGCCATATATACCACACCTCCCCCTTTTACTCAATGGAGTATATACAATGTAAATTGTAAAATCAAATAAATCATGTTCTGAGTGTTCTAGGCCCATTTGTTACATTTTAAAGTCATGTACCAGAGATTTGTTAATCAATCTAAAAGATCATATACATGTAGTATGAAAGTGCTGATCGACAGTTAGATTGCCAAATAAATTCAAATTATATCGAATGATCATTAAAATGTGTTTTTATTAAAAACAAATGTCTTCCCTCCTCCTCAAGCTGAAAGTGCTCCAAATTACTACCCCTGCCTGTAATGTACTACATGGTATGGAGAAGATAGCACAAGCAGGAACATAGACATGATGAACTGTGCTTTGAGAGAGATGGTGAAAATATTCAAAACCTATGTAACCCTTGCACATGAAAAAAGCTACAAAACACTCCTCCTTGGTTCATTGTAAATTGTAGGAAAATAGTGTAACCCTAGTTCAAACAATATGAACAATATGTAATGATAATAAAGTATTGAATTTTTTTCAAAGCTTTCCAGTATGCCATACAGGAAGAGGAGTGTTCACAAGCTATTTTACATCCACTCCCCTCTTAGATCCGCTATAACATTTTATGATAACAATTGGATCCTCCTGTCCTGATAATATGCACATCTGTAAATGCATTGAGGTATTGTACAAATTATGTTTCAGGTCTATCAGAGTCTGATAATCTGTATAGGATTAGTGTTTGCGAGCTATTTTACATCCACACCCCCTTAGATCCACCCCAACTTGTATAGACGTCGCGCACGCTATTGGTGTCTGTACAAATTACGCATCATTACAGTTTTAAATGTTAATAATTAGAAACAGTTTATATACAAAATGACCTATCATTTTGACGGCAATTTTATATTCTATCAATTTAGATATCAATTTTTCTTAAAATGCAAACTATGGAATGTATTGGCTTGAATATTCTTACTTTTACGTAAAAATTGCATGTAGATTGGTAACAAGAGAGTCGCACACACCTTAACAAATTGTTAATAACTTTCTTAAAACAAACAATTCAAGCATGAAATTTTGCGGAAAAAATAAAACTTATGATGTAAATAATATACGTCATGGAAATTGTGATGTCATCCTATCCATACGCTGTAGACACTGGCTCGAAATGAAAACCTAGACCTGTAGATCAGCCTTAATGTGACGGAAGCAGCCCATGACTATGACAGGTACATGTATTTGGGTATTTGAGAGAATTCTGAATATTCAATCCAAGGTTAAATCAATATTAGTATGTAATTGATATGAAAAATAACTGTATACAAGACAAAGATTAACATGATACTATAGGTATCTGATATGTGAGATAATTCTACGGTTATGATTAATTACGGTTCACAACGTTATTAAGGCCAATTTCAAAAGGCTCAAAATAGATGGTATCTCATATGAATCAACACCAACTTGCTAAAGAAACGGATATAGAAATACTTTGATATTAATTATAAATATATGTTGAAACCTGAATTATATAATAAATGTAGATTATAGTAAATTTACCAATGATATCGGAATATATAGTTGTGTCCACAATGTTAATTGGAGTAAAAAATTCATCGTTAATTAGAAATGTACTAAATGAGCAAATTTAAAGCATATGTCTAAAATTATTCACTTCATATCATTCTTTTATTTCCTCATTAATGAGATTATTTAAACAAAGTTCAAATATGTATTATACAAAAAAATTAACAGAATTAGAATAATCAGAGAGGAAAAATGTACAAACAAAGAGTCCTATGAACAGGGATGTGGGCTGGCAGTGTAATGCCCCCAGGCATATATTAATGCTAGTGCGAAGTATGGCAGACAGCATCACCGTAAAAGTTTGATAATCTTCTAAATTTTGAAATTTTTCAAAAATCATGGTGTCTAAATGTTTTGATCTGAGTATTCGGCCTAAGAGAATAACATAGAGGTGTCTTTCGGGAGGCGCATGCGAGGATACAAGTCGGAGAGTCAATATAACAAATTGAAGTATAAAATTGTATACAATAATGCATATCCACATGTTAAAGTAGATAATTGGTAGAAACCAGGGTCAAGAGATCTGTTAAAACAGTGAGAACAGACGATAGATGTAATGTCCAAATAGTTACCAAAGTACCACCGACGAGTAATGTGGTTGTCGCCGTCAAAGCAAATCGACATATATTTCCATCGGGAATACTGTCTGACGGGCTATTATTCGTGCAGAGTGATCGTGAGGCAGTGTGAATGGCTGTCTTTTTTCCTGGCCATGTATTTCAGACCAGTAATAGTTATGTGGGTGAGAGATTTTAACCGCAGATACTTACGTTAGCATGTTTATATTAGAGTAATGATAGATTCGCCAGAAGAATTTACGACAGAAGGCTCATAACGTGATCTTTACACCTTTCATCTGTGGTCCAAGGGACTGGCAAGTCAAGACAAATAGTTTTATGAGAGAACTTTCTAGCGCTTCAATATACCAGACGTTCCTTAAGTGTCTCAGTGACAATGGTGCTACGATCCTTTTGTAGTTTTAGGAGTGAATGGTGACCTCGGTCACATAACCATGAACAAAAACCAGGTGGTGTTAGAACTTCCAAGATGGGATTCATTCCGAACTGAGGTACAATTATCAGCCAAGAAAGGACGCTGGTTTCTAGAACCTTATCCTAAACCTTTCTCCAGCATTATTGATAAAGGGTATGGTCTTCAAAACAAATTTCGGTATTAAACTAACCGACAGGTGTGGAGTTTTGTCCGTGGATTTGACTATTTAGGAAATAGTATCCTTCGGGACTGATATGAGGTTAATAATGCTCAGATGGATATTTTTTTTGAGCAAAACTAAAAAAACGAAAAAACGGACGCATCAACACAACGTAGAATTTGTTTTCGCAATGTTGGGTCCCCACTGTCATTGCAATTGAGTTGAGACGTCGAAGGTACTTTTGACTGTTGTTAGTTAGACAGTAGAATAACAGAAAACCGTCATCAGAACTCTTGGTAAAATCTGTATTAATTATGTAATTTCTGAATTTGTTCTCTTGGGCACTGTACAACATACTTGTGTCGACATCAAAACTCACGACCAATTAAATTCATTCTTATTTTGTCACATTTACCATTTTTATACTATCTCTCTTATTTTTTTTAGAGTACGAGGTGTATACTCAAACTGGCCATTGGAATTTTTAGGTTTCTCCTGGCCTGATTCAAAAAAATAATCTCAAACCTAGAATGATACGGAACATATAATAGTATTGGACCATCATTTAAGCGATTTAAGATATAAATTATTCTAATAATAAATGGATAAGTAGTTTCACCACTCCATAAGGTCTTTATAAAATGAATCAATTCACATATGATAAAATGTGGCAAATAGTAGTATACTTAAGATTGTAAAGCAGGCAATTTTTTGTTTACAATTTTTCGAAAATTTCACCTATACTTTGACAAGTACTGGTTCTTTTAGTGTGTCTGCTTTATCTTTTTTTCTCATGAACATTGAGGTAAGTTTTTGGTCTTTTTTTTTCCGAGCCAAGAATTTTACTGTTTGCTGAAGACATAATTACGCGAATGTCAATCACAACTTTTTAAACTTTAATTGTCTCCATAGGCATGCCTATCGTAGCTTGTAGACCTTCAATTTATATAGTTCACCATGTTTCGATTAACAATTGGTCAATAGTAGGTAGGCGCTCTATTGTAAAAATCATACCATTCGTATGACATATAATTCAACTCGGAACAGAAAATACAAGATTTTGTTTTGAATGTGTTCATTCTTGAAAAGGATTTTTTCCTGTCATCTCCAAGATTATCAGCAATAAAAAATACACAACATCCCACCAAAACTAAATGTCAAACGTATGTCACAAATGTGAAAATTGACGGTTGTTGGGAACGAACGTTATATTAACATTACAGTAATAACCACGCCAATGATGTACAAAATACCTTTAAAGGTGGATCATCATTGTTTATAGACAAATTATCTTTTAGTTATTAAGAGTACTTTTCACTGAGTCATCAAATTATACCGCCGAAAGTGGAATTTAACTACTAAACAACCTAATGTCTTCTTCAGGATAGATATTTCAATGACAGTACTCACAGACGGCACATTCTTAACCGAAAAAAACACGTTATTTAATCACGTGGTTTTAAATTTAAATTGGGAATTTGAAAGTTATAATTATATTATAGTTTGGAATTTTGGTCGTGTTCTCTTACCATGCTATCGAACCCAACAAGCCAAAACGAGATGTGTTAAGCAAAATTTATACTTTGTCATTTTTGGCGGGCTAACCTACTGATGTCAACAATACAGCGGCAGCGTAGGATAAGTCTAGATTTCTGAAAGCCTTAATTGTGGTAAAAAACAAACATGTACATGTCTAGCTCTGTACTAGGTGTCAAGTCTTGATGTCGCTTAAAGTTGGAAACTGACAGAATAAAGAGCCTTTGGTATTTGGACAATTAGCCTGCATTTTTATGTGTAATATTTCTCCTAGCTGTAACATATAATTACGGCACTAAAACCACGAATGAAATAGTTCTTAAGCACTGCATAAAAGTAGGTGAACCAAAACTAAAGAACATCAAATCTAAAATGAAGTTATCCATCTAGTTTCCAAAAAACGGACACTTTTTCGGGTTGGTACGGATGTAACAAATTTATTTACGTTGAGTCATTAAGCTAGTATAATGCGATAGAGGCTGAACATGATGGCTCTTGTGGCATCCTCATCAGAACAATAACGGATGTTATGGGCAACAAGATTTCCACAATTATAAGATGGGAAGATATTAACGCAGAAAATGGGATCCAAACTTGGTAAACAACCTTTCTCACCATAGGTGACAAGGTTATGAGTATAAACTGCCCTCAAAAAAAAACTGAACAGTTATCTTAACCTAGTGTGGAGCGTAGGCACATAGGTGCCATGGCCACCTCAACGATGAACATGCACAACAGGGATCGTTAGCAACTGGGGTAACCAACTAATTCGGTCCAATTATCAGCCAGAACCCAGTGAAAACATACCATAACACATTTTCAACACAGAGAATGAACAAGTTGGACTTCATATCGTAAAGGCAAGGTTTTTTTACATACTCTTATTGATTGATGTGATTACTGTCCATAATGTAAATGGGAATATAAAATCGTTTAGGACACCTCAGAAGGATTGTTAGTCAAAACTGGTTACCAGTTAGATTCATTGAATAACCCAGATGAGCAAATAAGAAAAGTATAGAGATCTGTAATACATAACATGTACTGTCTTTAAGGACTCGATCATTTGTGGAATCAACTAAATCTGTTGTGGCAAAATACTTTATAGTGTCATGGAAAAAAAGAAATTATTGTCATATTGGTTTTACTCTTCTGCATAAGTTAACCGTTGAAGACGAGAAATAACAATGAAAGGCTTACAGATGTCATAAAATGCATAACACAGAATAATTCCGGAAAAAAAGACCAGTCAAACTGGCGGATAAAACAATGAAGGTCATCCCGAATGCTCGTCGCGGGCATGTTCCGCTTACCTCCGTCTCGGAGTGTTGTGGAGAGAGATTGTGGGGATATCATCTTTGAGATTGGATAAGTAATGTCGAAACATACGAGAAGTTAGAAATTGTATTAAAGTAAATTTGATGATGACTAAAATTTTATTTAAATGACATTTTAACTATTTCTTTGACTTTCAAGATTTTTATAGGAATAAAATTATAAACGCACCAAAATCATCAGATAATGGCAGTCCACAGGAAGAAGGAGAGAGGTGGCGCGCAGAAAACACGAAGCAATCAAATACCGGATGAAACAGCAGGAGTCGCATTTGGAAACAAAATCCAAAAAAGTCGAGCTTTAAAAAAATTGAAATTGACCTTGCCAAACTTTCCTTTAAAACAAGCAGCTGTAATCGCTGCATATTTGGACGACAAAAATTCACCAGCAGTCAAAATATTAGAAAATAAAAAAGTTGTGCCCTCTCCCGAAGAAAAAGAAATTTCAAAACTTCAGTCATCTGTCCTCATTGACATTAAATAATCTGTGTCAAATCTTTAAATGAAAAGATGCGGCAACGCTCGGGAAGCGATGGATGTCCTTACAGCTTCTATAAGTGGCAGTTCCGTAAAGCAGACAAAATCGACATCGTCTCTTGCTAAAAAGCTTGGTCTTCCTGTCCGACGGATATCAAGGGATATGCTTTTCGCAGCAAATTTTTAACTCGATTCTTCTTGTTTTAAATATACCAAAGCGAAAACAGATCCGACGCGCTTCTTGATGAAACACAGGAAAACTTATATATATGACTTTTGGTGCGCACCCGAAAATTCTCATCCCACTGGAATAAGAATGATGTAAAGCGCGTTTAGAATGGCCAAAAATATTCTTCTCAGTGCAGTTCAAGTTTTAGAAAAAACTCAAACAGAAATCTATAATGATTTCAAACCTAGAATATCCTCATATCAAAGTAGGTAGAGGCTGTTTGAGGCATGTAAGCCATACTATAATTCGCTCCGCCGGAGCAAAGGACAGAGTAATGCTTGTTGCCGGTACCACTTAGAGATGAAATACATTTTCAAAGCCTGTATGACTTACAGAAAAACAAATGTTTTCAATTCTAAGCTTTATGAAAATATGTATGAAATGGTATCCGAAACACTTTGTCCCACAAAAGATGACCATCACAGAAAAGTTTGCTTGGTATCGGGCTTGTCAACATTGCGGCGTTCCACATGTTACACCTGTACCTGAAGAACAGGAATCGAACGATTCTCTCCAGATGTGACATGGGATTGTTTTGAGTATATCACTGTAAAATCTAAAAGAGGGGAAATAGAAAAAAACTCATGATGGTGAAAAAAGGTACCAAACCTGCTCAACTCTTTGGTTATTTAAAAGGGCTTCTTCACAAGTTTCCCTCCCACAATATGCGCGCCAAATGACAAAATGCAGCAACCTAAAAATTTACAACAAAGTCTGCCGCAAAATCATTGCATAACTATTCATGACTTCTCTGAAAATTACAAATGCTGTGACAGAAATGAAATTCAATCCAATTATTTTCAAAGAACCGAAGTTTCAATCCACGTAACGATAATTCATAGACACGCAATTCTCGAAGTAGATGGCATTGAGAGCACAGTGGATGATCCATATTTGATAACTGAACATTTCTTTGTCATATCTCCTGACGAAAAGCACGACCAATATTTTACTCATCATAGCCAGAAACTCGTGTCCGAATATCTCCGATCTATTTCGTGCGAAGTCCATACAATGCATGAATTTTGCGATGGCTGTGCTGCGCAATACAAGAGCAGACATTGTTTCGGAGACGTGTCAACATCTGTTGCAGAATTTGGATACTCAAAACTGATCCGTAATTTTTTTGAAACAAGTCACGCCAAAGGACCGCAAGATGCAGCAGGCGGTTTCTTAAAAAATCAAGCAGATTTAGCAGTTGTACGCGGACAGTACATGATTCAAAATGCCAAACAGTTGTTTCAATTTGCTACCGAAAAATTACAAAATCCGAAAGGTTTATCAAACGTGAAACGTCGAATTTTTATAATTGTTGTTAACACGCAAATTCCACGCCAACACAAATCTTCAGCCACTATATACGTCTCTCTTCCTGGAATTAGATCTATCCACCAACTAATTTCAAATGTGACCGGTGAAAATTTAGTTAGATATCTTTCATGCTATGATTGTGAGGAATGCATGGAAGGTGACGTGACCAAATGTGCTAAAACAGAATTGCTCGGAACACCAATACCTGTTGAATTTTCACCAGAAGTAAACACAAATAATCCTGA
>CAJDSM010003873.1:7877-33801 GCA_903981925.1 Ostrea lurida
GGGGGGGGGGGGGGGGCACTTCATATATACTTAAAGGGTTTTCCACCGTAGCCGTAAGCAAATAGGTCATCCATGACATGTGCATATAAACAGGTTCCCTGCCTTGTATGGAAAATGAAAATCGATACATCTTTGCGTCAGTTTCGGAAGTGTAGGTTTGTTGCTATTTTTTTTTTACACGAATCACATAAATTATCATACAGGGTGTTTCACAATATATCTAACATTTTTAACGTTTGTAACATGAATTAAAATTGATTTAGCCCATCAAAAGAAGGTACTCTATCATTAATTATTTTAAAAAAATACCTCTAAACACTTTCTTGAATTATTTTAGAGTTTTTAGAGTTTTTTTGTTTTTTTTTAATTTTACTCCGATGAAAGAGACTTTGTATTAATTATTAATATAAATCACCAAAAATTGTTCAGAGGTAAATAAAGGAAAATATGCTAAAAGAGAAGCTCATTACAAGGTTAGTAACAAAGTTTGAGAAGACTGGGACAGAATGCCATAAAAGATATGGCAATCCGGGAATACCAAGGAATTTAAAATTAACCGTTGACTTTATCAAAGACGTGACTCCACTTATTGAGAACCAAATTTCACCTTAACTTGCAAGTTAAAGGAAAATATGGCGATCTTCAGACCGTTTGGTTTCAACAGTTTGGAGCTACATCTCACATTTCATTAGCTATCTTACATTAGTTAGGGAAACCATTTTTGACATAATCAATCTGGACGAACTCAAAAGAAACATCAAATAAATTACATGATTGTATAAGAAATGGCTCAGTAGTTTTAAATGTGTGATAATGTACTTATGAAAAATTTCCAAAAACGGCTTTCATTTGTTGTTGGAAGAGATAGTGTTCATTTAAAAAAATTACTGTGACGTTATGAGATTGGACATGATAAAAATGACATCATTAAGAAATTTTATAAATTTCAGTTGATGATTCAAATGTCTGTATAAATTTGAAAGTTGGGTTCAGCATTATTCACAATGAATCTAATGGATACATATAGTTGTTTTCATTTATCTGTTTCCTGTGTTTGTTCAATTATAGATTCAAAACGTAACGTATACTATAAAACACCCTGTATATATTTGTGTAGCAATATTCCATCATCACCTGCATATGGCGTGTATGTCTCCAAACTTATTCGATGCGCAAGAGCTTGAATTGCGTATGCTCAGTTTTTTAACCGAGACAGCCTACTTACAAACAAGATGTTGCAGGGGTTTCAACATTCACGTTTAAAGGCATCATTTCGCAAAATCTATGATCGGTCTACCTGGGATGCTTACTTCTCCATGGTACCTCATCCCACCTCTGGTGTGTCCAGGTGTCCGTATTTGCCCAACTTTTGTTTTGTATTCTATTTTGGAGGCACGCCACTGATCACTGTTATTTATCTTTGCTTTGATATATTATTTCCTTTTTACCAAATTCATGTTGATGTCCCTTTAGAATTCATCATTTGGTTAATGGCTCTATTAAAAAGGACTGTATATGTTTCACGTTTTTAGTTTTCCTAAAATTTTATCCTGTTTCATTTCTTGTTCACAAAAATATAAAATTGATGCTGATATTAAGCTATTTTTAAAATATCCTTGTGAATTTTTCTGTGACAGGGGATGGCTACTTTTCCTAGACACCTACCTCTGTCCATGTTAATTTTGTTATCTTTGCTTTTTCCTACTGTACAAGATTTAGATTACGAATTAATCCGTCTATTTGATCAAGGTTAGGAGATCACAGTGGTTGTGACTGGTGAGAAAGGGATGCTTACTCTTTCTAGGCTCAATGATATAACAACAATGGTATATCCAAACAGGGGTAGTGATTATTCTGTTCGTTGTTTGTGGGATTGGTCATTAATCATTATTTTCATTTGTCATGAAAAAAAAAAGAATTAAGCTTGAAAAATTTTGTTTGGGAAAGAAATCAACACCAAAAAAAAACAAAAAACAAAAAAACAAAAACAAAAACAAAAAATAAAAAAACCAATATCAAGATGACTCTTACTAGGTTTTTAATCACATCTGAAGCTAGTTGCTTTCGCTTCGTGTATGAAAAAGTGAAGATAACGAACAGTAATCAATCTCATATGTTTTAAACGGAATACAGAAGCACCAACCTTTGGACATACCAGAGGTATACTTTGAGTAGCCACAATTCTTTTATATTTAGATGCCACCCAAAAGAAAAGCTGGAGGAGCCACTAAAGCAGCCGCTGGAGGAAAGAAAGCGAAGACCAGCGCCCCAGCAGAAGAGGACAAGCCAGCGAAGTCCGGAAATAACAAACACAAGGTGGATAGTTTTGTGTCTGCGGCAAACGCTTACGAGGTGAGGAGGATTGAAATCAATTTGAACTATTAATGCAGGGTAAAAAGAATCTGAACTAATAGGTGAGAGGTAAAAAGCATAGGCGGATTTAGCTGCCCCCCCCCCCACCCCCTACCCTTCTGGTGAACAATATTATGTATAGAACAATATTATGTATAGATATATAGCTAAATTAACCCTGCAAAGGTAACTTTAAAAGCTCTAAAGCTCAAGAGCCTCCTGGGGCTTCGCTACTTTGGTTTCATCCCAGACCTCTAGCTTATTGGCTCCTCATTCAACGAACCGGGCCCCCTTTAAACAAATCCTGGATCCGCCACTGAAAAAGGTAGGTCGGAGGGAGATAAAATGGAGGGGGAGTAGGGTGAAAGGAAACGATGTAAGATGTACAGCGGTGATGTAAAGATAATCACATTTATTTCTATTTGTTATAGGTTTTTGAAGATTATGATTGCATGTTGAACCAGACAAATATTGGTCACAACAACAACAAATTTTACGTCATCCAGGTTCTGAAAAAGATTGGTGGTCCCTCTTTCTACGCTTGGAACCGCTGGGGACGTGTGGTAGGTTTATTGATATTCTCTCACAAGAAATTGTCTCAATCATTTTACATTTCATGATGCTGAGTATTGTTAGTAAACCCTGCATTCTAGTGACCTGTAAACTTAACATTAAAACTCATACAATTAAAACTAAGTACGATATATAAATAGCTAAAGAAAGAGACGTCTGTTTGTTAACCTTCGGTGCCACAACGATAGAATCAAGGGAATAATTTATGCTTGCTACAAACAAATGCTATGGATATTTTCTTCAGATATCAATATCACGAATATTCATAACTTTGATTATGTAACGTATTTATCCTATACGTATGCGCCTACCAGGGCTCGTACCTTGTCAATCAATTCAAGGGTTTGGGGATGACTTTAATATATATAACAATTTTCCTCTAAAAATGATTAGCCAACATGATTTAAAAACGAAGGCCTGCAAATATATACCAAAAAGTATGGCCTAACCTTATCTAGGTTGATAATCACTATAATTGAATTAGAATCACAAAAATCTAATGATTGGGTGATTGGCAAGTGGTAGACTAATGTTAGCCTTACACTGTCAACTCGGACTACCGCTTATACTGCAGCCTTATTCAGGACACACAGTATAAGTGATAGCCCTTCCACTGATGTGTACACTGCAAGCTTATTCAGACAGACACACTGCACACAACAGCTTGGTCGCCAGACAGGTCAGAAGACGGATTACTCTGCTTGTGGCTAACCTCTATCGTGGCTTACCTCTATCGCTGGCTAGCCTCTGAGTGGCAAGCCACTCCAACACACGACTACTGCCGTTAAATTGCAATACTATAAGACCTTACTGGACCGTAAGTCAACCACTTTTGTAAGCTGACTTTATTTAATGTCTCACTCACCACTGCAATTATCTTATTTAGTTATTTAGCTTTAATCAATAAGACACGTCTTCTTCTCTTGCATCTGACACTGGAATGAATTACTAGCTTCTGAGCCCGAGCTTTTATACCCTTTTATCACGTGATCATAACACGGATGTTTACATCTGAAATAATATTCTGAACCCTAATGGTCGCATTATAAATTCCCGAATATTACACTACCCACGCCTCGATGACATGCGTCCCGCATGACAGAAAAAAAAAATCAGCAAATGATTTTAAGCTAAAAATCATATTATAGACAATTAATAAATGATGGCAAAGAATATAAAATGTTTGTTTCTGTTTTTAGCCATCTCTAAAACAAAGAGATAAAAGTAAGTCTGGAGAAACTTCCAATTACAAAAAATGCATACAACCAAACAATTTGCAAATCTGTATCATAGTCATGCAACCAACTTGGGGCTACGATCTCTACTAGGGTGATGAGTTGCTGGTAGTTCTTCATTAATGTACGAATTCGTATCACCATCTATAGGATCAGAGTCCTCAAGGTTTCAAGTGTTGCCAATGGTTCATTTTCCCCTGTCAGAACTGGGCATGCTTTTTACGCATTCTGTCAATAATGGATGGCTTGATCCGATCCTCGGACCACAATTGCCAAGATAATCAAATCAGACATTCTTTTAAACAACTTTGTATGGACCCCGCCAATAATTTGTAAACTTGGTGATGTGCCTGGCTTTCTTCTTGGAAGTATACGTAAATATCTTCACCCACTTCAAAATGATGCCATTTTAATTTCCGATCGTGGTAATTTTTGCCTGACCATGGCCTGATTCATTCTTGTCTTACGAACTTGTGAGCATTTTCTAAGGCGTTTCTTGAATTTCCATGCCCACTTATTGTTGGGAACCTCTTTTGAGATGGGGCATCTCATACATCAAGCCAGTGGTGTCGACACCTCTCGCCCAAACTCAATCATATTCGGTGTCATTCCTGTGGTTTCATGCACCGAAACTTCTATATGCCATCATACAAAGGAATGGACATCCCAGTTAGTGTGGTGTTCATTAACACCATTGATATTGTGTAATGTTCTGTTGAACCGCTCTACCATTCGTCTGATTGAGGGTGGTACGGATGTGTATGGTTTTTTGTATGTCCAACAGTCCGGCACATTTCCTGGAACAGATCGCTTTCGTATTGAGACCTTGGTCGGAATGTATTACAAGCTGGCACTCCAAATCTGGAAAAACTTCTCCACAATTTCGTTGCTAGTTTTCTGTTCCATGTTCGGCAATGCAAAACTTTCAGTCCACTTCGTAAAGTAGTCTGCCACCACAAGGATATATCTATTCCCTTTGGATGTCATTGGTAGTTCCCCTAATAGTCGGTTGCTACCTCTCCATTGATATCCTGTGAAGACTAAATGCATTGGAGCTTTGTTGCTTTGTCTTTGTGCTTTTCCTTGGTGCACACTTCACAGCCGGCAATATAAGAATGAACATCTCTCTGGAGTCCTGGCCAGTAATAACGACTGACGAATTCTGGAAAGTGTCTTATGAATACCAAGATGACCTGTGTTCCTTGAATCATGGTAATGTTTCAAGACCTTTCGTCGCTCAAGATTCGGACAATGGCTTGTAATGTATCCTGCTTTGTAACAAGATCAGTCCATCTTCTATATAGTATTCCATTTTCAATGACCAGTCGGTCCCACTGAGAACAAAGGATTTAACAACAATAGATTCAGATGAAATTGCATCATTTTATCGGTCGTTTCTCTGTTCGAGCCAATGCTTACCTTCTTAATTTCCTTATCTTCATCCTGAAGACATTCAAAGGTTTCTCAATATCAATTTGTTTCAGTTCAAGCTTGTTGACAGTTTGCTGAGTGGTCTCACTGTGGTTGTTTTGCACTGTTTACATGTACCCTGATCAGACCATCTCATTCCCATGCAGTCTGCCTGGCCTATTGTCAATTGTAAAATCATAGGTGTAAAACATCCATCCATCGGCGAGTTGACCTTCTGGTCTTTGAAGTTCATTAACCATCTAAGAGCGCTATGATATGTCCTTACTGTGAATTGTCTGCCATACAAGTAGTGTCTAAAATACTTGATGAAATGAACAACAGCCAAAAGTTCCTTTCTGGTAACACAATACTTCCTTTCTGACTTGGAGAGACTCTACTGGCAAAGGCAATCGGTCGCTCAATACCATCTTTTATCTGTGACAGGACTGCGCCGATTGCATATTGACTGCATCGGTATCCAATAGAATGACCTCTCGTTGAAATCTGGATGAGCAAGGACAGGAGTTGTTGATAGCTCTTTTGAAGGTTTGTCAAATGATGCCTGACATTCGTCAGACCATCTAAAGTTAGTGCCTTCTTGTAAGTTCATGCAGTGGCTTGCTATATTGGCAAAGTTTTTGACGAATCGTCTATATAAACTGCAGAATCCTAAAAATGATCGCAAAATCTGATACATTTAGGTACCTGCCAGTTTGAACAGCTGCGATTTTATTAGGGTGTGTGGCAATCCCTTTTTCAGATACAACGTGTCATAGGTATTCTGCTTCTGTCGAAAATAAAGTGCATTTTCGAGCCTTAAGTTTTAGTCCAGCCGACAATAATCTATCAAACACCTGGTAAGATTTGAGACCATGTCATCTACTGTTTTCCAACAACAATGATGTCGTCAAGTATACAAGGCATATTTCCATTGCAGACCTCTTAGCACAAGTTCCATGAGACGCTCAAACGTCGCTGGGGCATTACAAAGTCCAAATGGCATGACTTTAAAATTGTAAAGCCCTTTTCTTGTTGCAAATGCGGTCTTCGGACGATCTTTTTCTGCTACTTCGACCTGCCAGTACCCAGCATTTCAATCTAATGTGGAATAATACTTTACGCCTGACAATTGACCTAAAGAGTCATCTATCCTCGGAAGAGGTATGCATCCTTGACAGTTGCGTTGTTTAGCTTCCTGTAGTCAATGCAGAACCTGGTCGTTCCATCCTTTTTCTTGACCAACACAATGGAGAGACCAGTGCTGGTGCACTCTCAATGATTCCCCTTCCAGCATGTGTCAACATGACGATCCGCCTCTTCCTGCATATGTACAGGTTGTTCGTCTTGGGTCTGTTTTATTGGAGTAGTCGTACCAGTATCTATGGTGTGTTCTGTCATTTTAGTTTGACCAAGGTCAGCATCACTTGCAGCAAATAGGTGTGAATACTTTATCAACAATTTCCTGACTGCCTTGGCATCCTCTCTGGTCAACTCTTTGACTGATCGCTGATACAAGTCTTGTAGATAAGTTGCAGTTCTCCAATCTTCTTAAGTGATTGCTCTTTTCATACACACCATCCACAGCTGACAGAGTAGCAACATGTGTACCTTTATACAAATTCTTTGTTTCTGTAGATAAATTCATAAGTCTGACAGGAGTAACTTTGTTACCTCTGATTAATGCTCTGGCTACTAAAACCCCTATCTGATTCTATGAAACGATCTGACGCTTAATGACACCCAGATCCGGCACATTTTCATAGACGGGTGCAACTACATCAACATGGTAATGATTTCACTACACGGAGGAATCGTGAATATTGGCAGCCAGAGTTACCCTACAACAACCTATTTTTCCTTCAAAGGAAGAATTTGGCAAGTCAAGCGAGCAGTTGTTAGATAAGAAAGTCAAGCCCTAAATACCATCAATGCCAACATTCAATTACTGTGAATTTCTGGTTGATTGTCAAGTTTGACACCAAGAAGGGTAATGAGATAGAACCTTCACATTATTGCAGTACCATCTACCGTAAGAACATCCTGGTTGACCTTATCAAGAATTAATTTGAATTATCCATCACGGAATGCAAGACTGGTGGTGAAATTATGCTAACAGTTGCTCCAGTGTCAATTAAAAATTTCACTTTACTGTCATTTAATTGTTGCATCAACAAATATACCAGCTTCCCTGCTTTCCGGCTGAACACCAGTTCTACTTGCATCTTTGTCTTTTCCCTGTTTTTGTTTGGGAAAATCAGTGGACTTGTCTTTCACTCTTGAATCTGACTTTTTCTGTCAAATTTTGAAAAGTGAAACAATTTTTCTTGATGTGGCACTTCTTCTTGCAAAAATTGCAGATTATGTTTGATGTTGCCTGGTAGATTTTTGAGTTCTGCACTGTCATTTTGATTGACTTCATTTCCTCCTGCAAGTCGCATACCGCCTTCAGCAGTGTAGTTACAGTGTCTTTGTCTGCTTCACATGGCTGGTTAGCCTCCCTCAAATAACCTTTAATTTTCACGGAGACGTCTTTCGGCAGAGTGAAAGCACCAACTCCACGGCATGACGGATAGCATCATTCAGGTCGACTGGTCCTGGCTGTTTAATGCGTATTTTCATGTCACTGTCCTTCAGAGCATCAATGAATTGCTCCTTGGCAAGGGTTTCTTGCCACCTCAATTGGAGCAGTTGGATATGCGAGGTTGGCCAGCCTGCGTATGTCCTGCCCAAGCTCTGGCAATGTTTCAGAGGCCCGCTGTCTTCTTTCTCGTAACTGTGCCCTATACAACTCTGTCTGGTTAGGAGGCAAAAATCGTTCTTCCAGAGACCTGCATAATAATCTATAACTGCATTTTCACCGTCTGGAAACTGCCTAGCACAGCTGCGTCCGACCTCGTAAAGCAACAGCTAAGTACATGCCTTTCTCAGAGGTCGACCAACCATTCAATTCGGCACATAACATCAAAATGAGATTTAAAGTCTAGCCATGAGGTAGTTTCCATCAAACTTATCTGGTTACATACTACCCTTGTTTGCCTTTGGTCGCCGTGTGTATATTTGTCTCATTTAACAGAGGGTTACTTTGCCT
The DNA here is from genome assembly GCA_903981925.1 of Ostrea lurida. NCBI lineage: Eukaryota > Metazoa > Mollusca > Bivalvia > Ostreida > Ostreidae > Ostrea > Ostrea lurida. The sequence continues at coordinate 16,536 of CAJDSM010003873.1, forward strand.
ATCCCCACACAAGGTGTGCTTGTATAAGTAAACCTTTCTGGCTCCCTGTCTTCCAAAACTAAAATTACTAATCAGGCCCTCCTACTTTCATACATAGCAAGTAGGTAGAGTGTCGTCCTAACAGATTTAGGTTTCGCACCCATTACCTCATAAGGTTCATTTTCTAAAGTGGTTCGCTACTTTCAGGTAAGCTGAATCTCTGGCGATCTTTCTCTTGCCCCTCATCTATGCTATAGCCTAAAGCTTACTTAACTCTCTTTCTACTTTAGTAAGATCCAGCATCAAAGGTCCCTCCATATTAACAAATAAAAACAATGATAGCTAGGAAATGTGACAAACCAATTTATATCAATAAAAAAAAATCAAGTACCCCAAATCCCGCAGCTGCCACCAATTTTTGTAACGTATTTATCATATACGTAAGCGCCTACCAGGGCTTGTACCTTGTCATTCAAGGTTTGGGGATGACTTTAATATATAATAACAATTTTCCTCTAAAAAATGATTAGCCAAATGATTTTAAAACGAAGGCCTGCAAAATATATACCAAAAAGTATGGCCTAACCTTATCTAGGTTGATAATCACTATAATTTGAATTAGGGAATCACATAAAAATCTAATGATTGGGTGATTGGCAGTGGGTAGACTAATGGTTAGCCTTACACTGGTCAACCTCGGACTACCGCTTATATCTGCAACCTTATTCAGGACACACAGCATAAGTGATAGCCCTTCCACTGAATGTGTACACTGCAAGCCTTATTCAGGCAGACACACTGCACACAACAGCTTGGTCGCCAGACAGGTCAGGAAGACGGATTACTCTGCTTGGTGGCTAAACCTCTATCGCTGGCTAGCCTCTGAGTGGCAAGCCACTCCAACACACCGACTACTGCCGTTAAATTGCAATACTATAAGACCTTACTGGACCGTAAGGTAACCACTTTGTTAAGCTGACTTTATTTAATGTCTCACTCACCACTGCAATTATCTTTATTTTATGTTATTAGCTTAATCAATAAGACACGTCTTCTTCTCTTGCATCTGACACTGGAATGAATTACTAGCTTCTGAGCCGAGCTTTTATACCCTTTTATCACGTGATCATAACACGGATGTTTACATCTGAAATAATATTCTGAACCCTAATGGTCGCATTATAAATTCCGGAATATTACAATTACATCTCTCTTTCCCTTAACGCTTATTGAATGGCATGAAGTTTGGTTAAACATTTAGGAGTATGCGTCATATTTTATGATTGGAAATATTTGCTCTACACAATGTGAAAAGGTCAGATGAAATGTATTGGCTTGAAACAAAGATAACAGTAAATTATTATAGCTTTGTTGAATTGAACATATTGTTATAATGCATACACAGTCTTCACGAAAACTTTTACAGAGCACATGCCCTAATTCCACATACCCAAACAAAAACTTTTTGCTGCAAATAATTAAGCATGCAACTTTCACAAGGTTTACCAAGCCCCGAACACCGGGCTGGTGGGTTTTCGTGAAGACTGCATACAACAAACGTTCTGAAATACTTAGAACGCCCTCCACTCTGCAGACTGACACCTGGGGTTCAGAAACCATCAAGAATGCCCATTATTGTACACGCGGATGACTTTACTGTGAGTATAAGTCATCCTTTTTTCCATTTTTCGACAAACACCCTGTATGTCTTAATAATTAGTTTCTTACAAAAACAACTCGACTATACACAGGCCTCTCACGCCGAAACATCTAGAGAAACAACCACTAGACGCAGGGGGTCATAAAAAACTGGCACACAAACACGGAAAGCCGACGATAGAAAAGTCGAAAAAAGGATGTCCCATCTGTTACTTAGCGGTGTATTTTGCCCTGCGCCCACTGGGACGCATCAAATGTCGATTGGACACATGAATAAAAATAAACATTGTTAACAGACAAAACGTCGCCAATATATCCAAATGCCACATCGAATGGCATGAGAGACCCTCTCTTATGATACAGAAACCCCTGATTAAACCTTGCTCAATAAGAACACAAAATAGGCTGGAAAACAATGGAGCACAATTCACGCATACAGGTACCACAACAGACCACCAGAACACCATATCTCCAGATACCATAATGACACAACCAATGAGGAATTACAGCACCCCTTTAATATCAACCTCAGATGACTCGTTTGCAAACAGAATGACATACAATTAAGTCACACTTTGAACGACCGATTAAAAGATATGAACATTTCTGTGTTAAATTGCCATTTCAAATTATAGCTGTTTATGATGTCAAAAGTCAAGTCCCCATTTCACCATGATGAACGGACAGCCGAAAAGTCCCAATGCCGCCGATCCTAGAAAAGTCATCCGATCCCAAATTCGCCTTAAAGGGGCATGGACACGTTTTGAACTAAAAATGTTAAAATTTTAGATTGCCAATTTTGTTGTTTACTCAAGTTATTTCTAGTGGTCAGCAAAATTTTAAAAGTCAGTTGTTGAGTTACAAGTAAGATGTAAAGGCAAAGATAACGAACAGTGATACATCGCTTACAAATCTTAGCTATGTAAACAAGGCTCGAGCCTTGTTTATGTTTACAAAAATATTGCTTCGTACAAAATATTATGTTTAAAACAATATGAGAAGTGAGAAACACTAGACACTGTTTAATTGTGTTTAGAATGACCTTTATTTGAAAAAATGGAACGTTTAGTAGCATATTTAATATATGTTGCTAAGCAAAACCATGGCTCGGGCCTTGTTTACATAACAAAGAAACCGGTCGCGGTATGTGTGGCACGCAAAAGAACCCTCACTGTTAAAAGCCATGAGTGCTAAGCATAGGTCTAAATTTGCAGCCCTTCACGGGCAATGGTGACGTCTCAATATGCGTGAAATATTCTCGACGGGACGAAAAACAACAAATAATCAATCAATCATAACAAAGAATTGCAAGTGCTGTATCTCAATTGGAAGTCAATAGAATACGTTACAATTTTTGCTGACTATTAGAAATATCTTACTCAAGCATTGTAAACATTAAGATTGGCAATCTAAAATTTGAACATTTTAAGTTCAAAATATGTCCATGCCCCTTTAATCTCCCTGAAACACATCCCGGCCCAACACATAATCCACATCACTTCCGTACGTACACGCCGTGCACGATATCTTTTTGGCCTCAAAGCAATCAACAACTCGGTACGAAGCAAATACGGGCCCTGTAGAACACCCACTGGATCCAGCAATGCACCCATATGAAGCCCCGGAATGTAGCACAGGCACGACAACCTATACTCACTCATTCCACCGATGGAAACACGAAATGCGTTTAAACCAAAGTCGGTCCTCGTAGAATCCCGCTTCCAAATGGGAACTTAGGGTAGAAGCCCGATCACCAAATGCAGAACTAAAGACAAGTCTGTCCAGAATATAGCTATAGCAATAAGCCCCACAAAGATCGCCTCAAGCTCTGACAACCGGTGTCAATACACAATTCCTATGCATTCATCTTATTCCCTTATAACTTTTGGACCACTAAATACAAAGATAGATGGCACGTGTTTTTGCCCTATGTGTACAAAGTTTTCCCTTTTCATATTTAGCCAATCGTCTTGTATAACTTTCAAAAGAATCCATTATAATGATGAAGTTCGGTCACCAATTGTCACCGGAGTTCTTTGAAAATGTTCTGATCTTTATGAATAATGAATGTAGATCAACGTTTTGAACTGTTTTCATGATAGGTACACAGAATGGCATGACTATGGATTATGACGATGGGCTAAATATGAACTTCACGTCTCCTCATTACAAATGCACCAGTATGCTTGACCTTCTTCAGATAATCACATTTATCCTTTAAAGATAAATACAGTTATTGAAATACAGTTATTGAGAATAAACATTTGGTTATTTTGACAATTTTTCAGAAATATTTCACAGAGCCATACAATTTTTCCGGAAAAATCACGTCCTTTCACAACACAAGTTATGATCCATGATTATTTATAACTTGCGCATGCGTTTTCGGCCTTTTCAATTCTCCATCTTGTTCAAGGCAGACGAATTCCCCGCCCACCCTCCCCTTTTATATTATGGTTGGTTTGAAGGTCTAATGCTACTATATTTAATTGTATCAATTATGTTTATGAACTTGTTTCTGCCGGGAGTTTTATTTCAATTTCAGAGATCGTCATGGCAATTAGAGACTGCTGAGGGAAATCAAAGGACTTGCCTAAGCTGTTGAAATCTTGACTGTTAATAGAGATTGCGCAATTTTGACAGATAAACATTTGCTGAGGGATACGTTGTCTCCAGGTCCCCCAGCTCTAATATGGTTTGTTGAATATGTGTGAATGTTATTGCTGCCAAAAGCTTGCATGTGGTAAGATCGGCGCATAAAATATGAACATGCGAGTGGCATGTTAACTGTGAATGTTTCAAATAAAAAGCCATGACAGTTCCGCCAACATGTGTGTGTAATTTTCTTTTAAGCCAGAAGTAACGGATGCAAAAGCTAATTTTTGAACAGTGCTTTAATCATTGTCATGTTAGCAGGTGGTCGATTAAATTGATTATTTGGAATTTCGAAATAACCTTAACGGCATCTGCATCAAAAGAAACTCCCAGTCTTCTATTTTGGGAACTGCAAATCTTATTTTTGCTGCAGGTGTTGAAATCAGTAGATATAAATAAAAGATAATAGAACATTAAATAGCTAGAAATGAAATTTATAGGGAGAATCTGGAGCCAATGCTATGAAGGGACCGTTTGGTTCTGCAGACCCAGCGATCAAGGATTTCACCAAGAAGTTCCAAGACAAGACTAGAAATAAGTGGGAGAATAGAGAAAGCTTTAACGCAGTCCCATGGAAGTACACCATGATTGAAATGTCCCTAGAGGATGAGGACGAGACGGACGCCCCAGCTCAAGTAAGAACTTCAGTGGTTTTCAGCTAGTCCAATGAATAGTTAAATGAATTATATGCATGATTCTTTGCAGGTCAAGGGATTCTAGTACATTTCGCTTTCTCCAAATTTTGTGGGAAGTGGAGTGCACCAAAAGCCATTGACTTGAAATGACTGTCTATAAAGATATTTAGCAGGTTCCAGGTTTAAATTGTGGTTCATGTATGTTCTTAAGAATCAACAGGTCTCGGTATGTTTCAGACAAATTGGTTTCAGAAAGCTGAATTCAGTAAACTCCCCAATGACTATTGTTTGTAAAATTGTTTTCAGCAGGTTTGAAGATATTTTTAAAAGTGGTTATCAGTCAGTTTCAGTAAATGCTTGAGTGATCCATGTATGGAAGTACATGTAGTTACCAGTAGGTTCTAAAACATTTCTAAGTGGTGCATATATGTAAGTGATTACCAGCCAATTTCAGTAAATGATTAAATGATTTCAGCATGCATTAGCTCGTGGTTATGCAGATGTTAGTAGTTATTCACGAAAGTAGTTATCAACAAGTTGCACTAGATATTAATTTTTATTTGATATGTACTAAAATAACGTACTAATGAGGGCGTGTTTTGAAAATGTCAACGAATGTAATGCTCACAAGTACATTGTATTAAAGAAACTACAATATTTGTGATCCCCCTGATTTCTGTTGATGCCCTATGAAGGGTGTTGGGTTTTTTTAAATGTTGGCAACATATTTAATTTGATTGATGTTAATTTTTGTTCACTGAAAACTTCGATTTTGACTCTAGGCAGCGCCCATGGCCAAGTCCTCTGGGCCGACGGAGAAGTGTGGTTTGGACGCCGCCACCCAGTCTCTGATGAAGCTGATTTTCGACCATGACATGTTTAAGGATGCCATGAAGAGTTTTGATATTGGTAATTTTCAAAATCACCGATAAGGCATTCACAAAGTTTGATTCAAGTTCTCCATAGAGCATTAATCGAAAATCCTATCTGCATCTGACATGTCGGTAAGACTGATAACGAGGTTGTACCTCCCTGAGGTTTGCATATAACAAGTGAAGATAAATGGGCACTGATAATTCTCATTGATCTTGTAAAGGGCGGTCTTGAAACAAATACATGAATGAGAATGAAATAAGCAACAAAAGGCTTTAATTAATTGGAGACAATCAATGCAAAGATGAAGATAAACGGACGATGATCAATCTCATAAATCTTATACGGAATACAATTTAAGAGTTGGATGTATCAACAGTAAGACCAGGTGCCCTAGGAGGGGTAAACATATCCTTTTGACCAGTGATACCTGCCAAGAGCCCTTTATCTTGGTAAGCGGGATATGTAGTCAATATCAATGCATAAAGAACGGTTAAACCTTTGGTATGAAACACGTAATACAGCAGATTGTATTGACAAACAAGATCGTTATAACAAATACACATACATAGAATATGAGGGACGAAGCCCTGCTTGTTGCAAGACGACTTCAATTAAAACGTTGTCGTGACCAATAAGCGACATTAAATTTTCTCACCATCTAGTCAATCCTCATTACATTACCTTCGGAGAGCAAGCAATATACTTACTAAGTTTTACTACTTACATTTTGTGATACATTGTAAATTTATTGCAATGTATCTTTATATTATGACCCCTGGGTCGAGGCCTCTGCTGGTGACTGTTAGTCCCCGAGGGTCTCTACAGCCCAGTTGCTATGTACTATGTTACTAGCTTGAAATACGGATATGTATTTAATTGTAGTGGTAAAATTAGAAATTCATATCAAAATTAAGGATTATCTCCCTCAGGCATAGCTCTGATCCTTCGAAGTTTTTGGCCCCAATCTTTTGGCACTACATTGATCACTTTTACAGAGTTTTACTTTCATGTTTCGGATTTCCAACATTTCGGTTTGAGCATCACTGAAGAGACATAATTTGTCGAAATGCGCATCTGGTGCATAAAAATTGGTACCGTATATGATTTATATCTTGTACGTTTGCATGGATGAACACGCACCTTCAATACATCATTTTCAGTCTTCAAACTTTTCAATGTATGCATGGAAGAATGAATTGTTAGTCATAGGAAATATGTTTCAAATCTTACTATTTGATAAAGTACATTTTGACTTTTTAAGATGTGAAGAAAATGCCTTTGGGAAAATTGAGTAAGACCCAGATCGCCAAAGGCTTTGAAGTCTTGGAGGAGCTTGAGAAAGTTGTGGACTCCAATGATCGCCAGAAAATGATGGAACTTTCTTCCAAGTTCTACACTGTTATCCCCCATGATTTTGGGAGGAAAATTCCACCTGTGATGGACACGCTCGAAATTGTCCGCCAAAAGTATGACATGCTGTTGGTAGGTACCTCTTAAGGTCTGTGTTGATGGACCACGGCATTTTATCTTTACTGAATATTACAGTGACATATATTCATGATTATTCATATTATGTATGTATGCAGTTGCTAGCGTCAACACAATGTTTTCCTTTGCCAAATGCTCCGCATTCAAAATAAGTATGGCTTTTCAAGGTACAACCTTAGATACGGAGGTTCTATGTCGCGAAAATCATTGTCTAGTAAGACAAAAAAATGAATATATCGAACTGTAATAAATGTTATAATTCCTATAATGAGTGCAAAATTGATGATAAATCATTATAACGACAAAATAATCATAAGAATTGCAAAATGCTTTCTTTACACGAGACTGTTGAAACCCCTTTAGCATCAATTTATTTGAACCGAAACTCGTGAGTATCAAATCAGTTGAAAGACAAAACAACACATGCAAATAATTTCGGAATACTGCGACATAATTATTGGAAATTAATGATAGAGAAGATTAAATCATTCCGTTTGTCGTAAAGTTGAGTTATGAGTTTGCCGTTAATGCCTGTATTCAGTTAAATATCCAAGTATGAAGCAGGTGTGGAAGATTATGTGATGTCTTTGATATCGATTTCTCTAGGATAGACTGAATCGGCATTTGTTGCTCATAGATAAAACGTTATCAATGTATCTAAATGACTGTCGAGAATTAATTTAGGTAACAGAAAAGGGTTTTTATATTTTGATTTCATAATCTTCATATCAAGACTTATGATACTTTTAACCAGCACTCAGGTGACCGATAAGGCCTGTGGGCTTCGTGTTACTGACAAGCAGCTTTCAATGATGTCAGAAAGTCTTGTTTTTTATCTATTGGGAGGAATATATCTAAATTCGTGGTATTTCAGCTGTTGACGTCTTGCTAGGAGTAAAAAATTATCAACGGGTCGTAAAAGCAATATTAAAAAAAAAAAAATACTTTGTTAGTTAGCACAAGATACATTCATGGTGAAACATGTTTTCCTCTTTTTACTTTTAATTAAGGTCTTGGGTGACATAGAAATTGCACAGACTCTAGAAAAGGAGAAAGATAAAGTTATTGCGGTGAGTAAATGCATAAAATATTACCATAACGAATAGTAATCAATTTCATATATATCACAAAGAATACATCATAGGAACAGGGTAAATTTGGACCCCTTGAAACAGGAGAAGTGAGCCCAAGTGCCTAATATAAGAGGAGTAAGAATTCCATTGCATCTATTTGTTATTTCTTTGTCATTTTCTTACTAGATTTGACCATGGGTAACCCCGTTTACTTTGTTTCGACTACGGGCACACGGCGGGTGTGACCGATCAGCAGAGGATGCCTACTCCTCCATGGCACCTGATCATGCCTTCGCTTTTGTCGGAGGTCCGTGATGCCATACACTCGATTTTGTATATATGTTTTTTTTTTTGGTACTATGATTGCGTTTAACACATTGTTTACTTCGCCACATTATATGAATAAAAAAGTACTGAATATTTTGTTAGAATTTATCAAATCATTCTTATGGAATAATGATTTCTAAATTTTATTTACTTAGGGATCAACTAAACAGCCCCACCCCCTGGATGTTAATTATGGTCTTTTGAAGTGTGACTTGAAACTTCTTGATCCTAAATCCAAGGAATATAAGGTTTGTGTTGATGTGGTAAATAGAACAAACGGATAAGCGCTAATAGTTAAAATAATAGTACATTTTTTTCCAAATCTGTGTGAGAAGTTAATTTTTTATGGAAGCGAATTGTTGCCAACTGATATTTTTTGTATGCCGTACAAACAAAATAATTCGTATGTACGAGATACTAAGTTGTTATCAGAGATAATGTGTCGAACGCATGAGATACTACGTTGTACGAACGACATACTAATATAGTAAGTCGTATGAAAGACATCAGTATGTCGTACGTATGACATCATATAATAAAAATTATATACGATACCAATTTTGATGCACCAGATGCGCATTTCGACAAATTATGTCTCTTCAGTGATACTCAAACCGAAATGTTGGAAATCCGAAACATGAAAGTAAAACTCTGTAAAAGTGATCAATGTAGTGCCAAAGACTGGAGCTAAATACTTCGAAGGAGCAGAGCTATGCCTGAGGGAGATAATCCTTAATTTTGATATGAAGTTCTAATTTTACCACTGCAATTAAATACATATCCGTCTTTCAAACTAGTAACATATTACATAGCAACTGGGCTGTAGAGACCCTCGGGGACTAACAGTCCACCAGCAGAGGCTTCGACCCACAGGTCATAATATAAATCATATACGATACCAATTTTGATGCACCAGATGCGCATTTCGACAAATTATGTCTCTTCAGTGATACTCAAACCGAAATGTTGGAAATCCGAAACATGAAAGTAAAACTCTGTAAAAGTGATCAATGTAGTGCCAAAGACTGGAGCTAAATACTTCGAAGGAGCAGAGCTATGCCTGAGGGAGATAATCCTTAATTTTGATATGAAGTTCTAATTTTACCACTGCAACTAAATACATATAAGTCGTTCTAACGAGGTAAAAAGTTGCGTTTACGAGAAATTAGGTTAAACGATCGACATAATAAGTCGTAATAACATGCTAATAAGTCATAATAACATGATAAGAAGTCGTAATAACGAGATAAAAGCTCGTACGTACGAGAAACAGTAACAGTGAGTCATAAGAACGACATAATAAGTCGTTATTACGGGGTGATATATCGTAATAGCGAGATAATAAGTCGTATAAACTAGATAGTAAGTTGTAATAACGAGATACTAAGTCGCAATTAAGAGATAATGTAAAGGAAAAAATAACGAACCAGTGATCAATCTCGAAGTCCCAAATAGAATACAAAAACAAGAATTTAGCAAAAAACGGACCCCCTGACACACCAGAGGTTGGGATCCTTTGGTGCTAGGAGTAGTAAGCATCCCCTGTTAAACGGTCCCACCTAAACGGAGCAATCTGCAGTCAAATCAGTGTATGAAAAACGGCTCAACAATTGCTATGAAACACATCAGACAGTATTAGACCCAATGACAGGTCATACTGGCAAGCTAAATCGTTATGACGAACTTAGAATTTGCGAAATGCTGCCTTTAAACGTGACTGTTAAAACCCCTGTAATAACTTGTTTGTAAGTAGGCTGCATCGATTTAAAAACTGATCATACGCAGAACAGGCTCTTGTGTATCGAAGATACCCCAAACAGCCCTTAGAAGCAAGTGGTATTACAAGAATGCTTCTTTCTCAACCGTAGGTATCCGGGTTAGAAGAGGTCCCCAGCACCCCCTTGCGTGTCGTAAGAGGCGAATTAATGGGGACCCTTGGGGGTAGGGTTAGAATAGGTCCCCAGCAACCCCTTGCGTGTCGTAAGAGGCGAATTAATGGGGGCCTGTGGGGATATGGGTTAGAATAGGTCCCCGGCATCCTCTTACGTGTCGTAATAGGCGACTGAATGGGGCCGTCCTTTGGAAGAGACCAGAAAAACGGAGTCTATAAAAAATACTATTTTTCAAAAACACAAAATGACCAAAATTATGATGTGCACAGTTATATAATGCGGTGTGTTTTGGTATCTTGAAATAAGTAATGCTTATATAAGGTTTTGGCAACTTTCCTGGAGTAATGTATCAATGCTTAATATTTAAGGTTTTGGAGACTTACACACGAGAAACTGGGAACAGCGGAGGATGGACTAATTTATGGAGAGGACCTAAAATATAGAATATCTGGTCCATGAGAAGGGATGGAGAGGTATATGTTTGAGGTTGTTGTTATTTTCGATGTTATTGCTGTACTGTGGTTGTTTTGGTTGCCCATTTGCTCTTTCAGCTCATCTGCACTGATAGTACAAGTGACATATTCTGATCACATTTCGTCCGATGCGACTCTGTCTATTGACATATTTGAATTTTTCTCCTTAACCACTGAACAATTTAGTTTATTTCAGTGAAGAATCAAGGTATCTTGATAGAAGAAATAATCTAGAAAATGCAATATTAGGGTGGAGTTATTTGAAAATCATCTCAAGAATCACCAAGCCAGAAAAACTGAAAGTTAAAGGAAGCTTCCTAGCAGGAGTAGAGTGGATTCACAATAAGGAATCATAATTTTACATGTATTGTAGATGTATAGGGAAAAACTGTTCTCAAGTTGATATGGGATGATTCCAAGGCAGGGCAGATTAGTAGGGTCACAATAGAGAATCACAGTTTTACATGAAAACATGTGGGAAAGAAAAGTATAAACTTACACGAAAGCTTTCTGACACAGTGTTTATTCGATGTTGTGCAAATCATGGCCCCCAGTGGAAAGGTGGGTCAACAATAGAGGATGAAAGATAAACATGAGAATATATCTATGAGATTTTCTATAAGATTGATCAGTGTCAGGTATCTCCACCTTTTCATCAAGCGAATCATTCTTAAAAAACCGGCCGCGGTGGCTCAGTGGTAGAGCTCACGCCTCGTGATCGGGAGGTCGTGCGTTCGAGCCCCGGACTCGTCCCCGTCAAACGTAAGACGCGAAAATAGGTAGTGATTGCTCCTTCGTCAAGAGCTCGGCATTTAGAAGTGAGAATCACGGGTCTTTCGAATATGACCTTAAAAACTGAAGTCCCGTGTCGCAGTAGGTGTGGCACGCAAAAGAACCCTCACTGCTAAAAGCCATGAGTGTTAAGCATAGGTCCAAATTAGCAGCCTTGCACCGGCAATGGTGGCGTCTCAATATGAGTGAAATGTTCTCCTCGGGAAGAAAAACAACAAATAATCAATCAATCAATCATTCTTAACAACTTTTAAAGAGTACAAAAATCAAATTTTCACAATTCAGAGGCCCAGAGGTAGGATGGGGTTACAACCGAGCATCAAATTATCTGTACAGGATATTAATTAAAAAAAATTTAGGAATAACAGGGTCACATTAAATCATTTTAGAATGTAAACATTCGCACGTTGTGTGGGTTTAAGTTTTCATGCCCCTATGCTGAAGTCGTGGGAGGATTGGGCATACAGGTATCGCCCTTTCTGTATGTATAAAACTATAATCTTGCTCAAAACGTTTCAATGACCTGTTATATGGGTCTCATACATGTACCTTCTTCTTGTGACAAAGTCTTATTTTTGTACTTTAGCTGCCAATTTGTGAAGTTGACTTTGGATTATGGCCTTCTTTTAATAAAATCTACCCTGGAAAATATATCCTAAATTATACAAGGACAAATGCATCCTTTCTCGATGATTATTTCAACTACAATTTCGTGCATTCTATCTTGTTTCTGCAAAAAGTCCTGAAGTAGATTGCCATGTCTGTCTTTGAGTTTGCATATACTGATTGGTCCTAGTTGTTGCAAGTAAAAATGGACAGTCAGGTCTGATGTACATGTATAATAGTAACTTACATAAACAGACATTACTCTATCAAAGGCGAAAAGATCTTTGGAACGATCTGGTATCAAATATGCGAGTCTTGAATCTTACCTCTGTGCTATCCAGGCCAATGTACAAAATTTGGTAATATTACTGCAATATCAAATTCAAACCTAATTGGGGTATCATACAAGAGTAGATGAACAAATGAGTTCAGAGAAAATATCAAAAACGTGGCATATGTCCCTAATGAAGGGATTCCACATTTTGTATATCGATTCTTACAAGGCCTTACGTTTCAGTCCATGATATCTTGCCTTGTGACCCCTAACTTGGAATGTGACCCAAACTTCAAAAGTTTCATCACACGTTAACCTTAATTAACTATGCTTATAACGTTTGGATGGAGAGTAATATATCTTGCTTGCTTCATGAATCCAATTCATTACAAAACCTTTCTTTTAGAATCAAATTGATGACCTTATAACTTTGTCCAATGTTGAAGAGAATTTTAGCCTAGACAATGATGATATGAATTTCTAATGGCAAGACCTTTCATTTCATTCCTTAATTGTTGACGTGTTTACCTAGTATCTAGTATAATAATCATGCTGCTTTCTTTGGAGAAACAACCTAGATCTATAGGGAATAGTTATTCTTTATAAATCGTTAGAACATAACAGCAAACAACAGCCTATTATTGTTATTTGTAGTCAGTGCTACTGCCGTTGGGATGTTGTTGTTTGTTTTGTTATATTTGCTGTTGTTATTACCATTGTTACTTTTTTATTGTAATTGTTTCTGTTGTTGATTATATATTTGTTATTATTTTTGCTGTGTGATTATCATTGCAGTTGTTATTTTCATCCCTGATGTTTTTAATTGTTTTTACCATTTTTTCATTGTGGGCTTTTTGTTCTTTATGTGTTTTGGCTTTTTCCTTGTTGTGTAGTGTTGTTTTGCATTGTTGTGGTTGTTCTTGTTTTGCATTGTTGTGGGTTGTCTTGTTTTGCTTTGTTGTAGTTGTTCTTGTTTTGCTTTGTTGTAGTTGTTCTTTTTTGCTTGTTGGTTTTCTGTTTTGCTTGTTGTGTGTTGTTCTTGTTTTGCTTTGTTGTAGTTGTTCTTGTTTTGCTTTGTTGTGTTGTTTTGTTTGCTTTGTTGTGGTTTTCTTGTTTTGCATTTGTTGTGGTTGTTCTGTTTTGTTTGTTGTAGTTTTCTTGTTTGCTTTGTTGTGGTTGTTCTTGTTTTGCTTTGTTGTAGTTGGTTCTTGTTCAATTGTTGTGGTTTTCTTGTTTTTGTTGTTACAATGTTTTACTGTTTTCAATCACAAGTGTATATATACCGGGTACATGTATATATAATCATATATATCAAAGTAGATACATAGCGTAGTTCATCCTCTATGTTGGTTCCTTATTTAGAATGTGTAAATATACAGAAAAGTTCACACAGAAATGAAAACAGCATCAACAAAAATTCTCAATGAAGCAAATAGAAAAATCCTATGTCAAATATTTTTGGATGGAACATAAAAGAAATAAATGATAAAATTTTAAAAAGGAAAGAAAAACGTTTTCTAGGAAAAAAGATTTAAGCAACACGACAAGATATCAAACCGGAAGTTGCTCTGGCACGGCACCAATGTTGCAGTAGTGGCTGCCATTTTAAAGGGTGGACTCCGTATTATGCCACATAGTGGTGGGCGTGTGGGGAAGGGAATTTATTTTGCATCTGAAAACAGCAAGTCTGCTGCATTCGGTGAGTATTTGTTTGTTCAGAAACATGTTTTATAAATAGTTTTTACAATTTGATTAAAATACAGATCTCTCATATAGCGTACAGCGCAAAGCGGTCTGTATTTTAATCAGACTGTAGTTTTCATGTATATAGTTTTCAATTTCAACCAAATGTTTTTTCCCCTTTTGTTTCGTGCTTATGTTGTTTCCACACTCAGCTAAAAGTATTTTTGTTTTAGATTAAAAACTGGTTTTCGAAATGTTCACGCTATCTTGTGATACTTGATGATCACCTATTGCAGAGAACAGGATAATACAAACTTTCATTTGAGAATACTAGTTATTTTATATTAATGCCTGGACTTTGTCATGTCCGAAGTTAAATGTCATATAGTCTATTTCTCACTTTATCACAAGACCGAGTTTTTAACCCATGTGAGACATCCATGTGACATTTTTCTGTCTCACATTGCAGCGAGATCATTGATTGTGATGTCATACATTTAATATGATTTACGCTACGGTGATGTTCTATATTTCCATTACATTTCAATTTGATATAGCTTTCTGGTGAATAGCCTCGGATTTTGTTGTTTACACCCACCGTGTAAAATGTGAAATATCGCTAACCCACACTCGTACTAATAAAGGATTTAATTGTTCTCACATTATCACCTGTTTGAGATAAACATTACCCATGTGAGAGAGTCATGTAATAATTTTCTCAATAATATCGTCACCAGTGTGACATTATCCATGAGAAACAAGCAATTTGATTTTTATTGCCGGAAAAAAGAGAAAATGATTCGACATAGAATCGAACACAGTGTTCCTGTTTTACTAGTAGTGTACTATACTCCCCAGGATTTCTAGACTGTCATTCACAGTCCATATTATATGGCCCAAAGCGACTACGTATATTCCCTGAACTTAAGCTAGTCTTTGCTTTCGGAGAGCAGCTCAACTTATTTTGCCCGTGACAGTCTGTGACAAGACTTTTAAAACGAAAGACTAGGGTTGGTCGAAGCCACCAAATGTAACAGGAAACGAGAAAAGTTATGCCTGGACTGGGAATTGAACTTCGAGCCTCTGCACATCCATCTACTGAGATATCTAGGTCGATATCTACAGATTAAGAGCAGATAACCCAGCTTTTTGTGTGTGACTAAACGTGCAATTAATCTTTCAGTTTAGCTGAAGTATACGTATCCAGTGATCACTATTTCAGTGCGATGTGCCGGAAAAACAGGAATAATGTTTCTGAATGAAGTAGCCCTGGGCAGCGAGCACATAATTACGCAAAGCAATGGCAGATTGGTAACAGCGCCACCTGGGTACGACTATATCATTGCAAAGGGCTGGACTGAGCCTGGTAAGAGAGAGAGAGAGAGAGAGAGAGAGAGAGAGAGAGAGAGAGAGAGAGGGAGAGAGAGAGAGAGAGAGAGAGAGGGGGGGGGATTTGAAACGAGGGAAAATTATGTGCATGATAAGGAAATTGTTTATCCGGAAATGAGAGAAGAAAATTGTTGAAGAAGTGCGGTACCGGTCAGAGTAAGCTCAGCGGAAATCACTCACAATGGCAATCACTCACAATGGCAATCAAAGATTTTAGACAACTTTTTAACAATAATTTGATGAAAAAATATATCAATAATAAATCACTGTCTTACAACAGGTATACAGTATTAATTAGTCTCCAATGCTGCTTTAATGCTGAGCTGAATTCCCATCTGACATTGTAAATTGTCAGAAATCCAAAATATCCAAAGTCGAAAGGGTCTTTTAGAATTCTAATTTAGTCCGAACGTATGTTTGATACCACTAAAGTTACAGTGTATGAAATTTAATTTAAAGTGAAGTTACTAGAGCTCTTCGTTTCTTGCGACTAAAAAAAAGTATTACATAGTCTAACATTTAAGTGACAAACATGTGGTTCTTAAAGTAAAACGGCTCAACTCTTGTCTAGGTTACAAGTGTCAATCAAATACAAAAATTAATGTATTTCCCGAATCATGTACTAAGTTCATTATCAGATTATCTCAATCAAGAACACGAATGATAAGAGGAACTATCCCAACACTGGATTCAGAAACTTCACATGATTTTTTTTTTTACAAAGATACATTACATTTGAAGGAAGCATTTTGCAAATTCTATGATCGTTATCATGATCTAGTTTGCCAGTATGGTCTATCATAGGGTAAACTGTTGTCTGACTTGTTTCATAGCAAATGTTAAACATTTTGACTGCGGATCGATCTGTTTACCTGATCAAGACGATGGTCTCACGGTGGTTGTGACCGGTCAACAGGGGATGTTTACTCCTCCTAGACACATGATCCCACCTTTGGTGTATCCAGGGGTCTATGTTTATCGAACTCTTCTTTTGTATTCTGTTCGGGACTTACGAGATTGATCACTGTTTGTTATCTTCGCCTTTTCATGATCCAGTGAATGTTGTCCCGATCTTTGTTCCTCACGTAGATATTTACTACAGTGAAGGAGACATTTAGACACATTGTTTATTAACATATACGAAAAGTGGTGTAAATCAAATGTGGATTCTAAATAATTCCACAATTCTGTAGTAAAATTGAAATAACGAAAATTTCCCGAAACAAAAACCATGGAATCTTATGCTTTTTAGAACATTTTATAGGGCCATTCCTTACGATAAACAAATAAGAAGATTTAAACATAGGAATATTCATATCGAAAAATATCACTTTGTCAAATACCACTCCAATTCTACACACAAGTACGCTGAAACTGATAATTGATGCAATACGTGAGGCGTTTTATACATATTGATTTTGACTTCGGATTATGACTTCGCTCATTTAAATGGCGACATAATTTC